>VWZG01002110.1:56595-81349 GCA_013396735.1 Grallaria varia
AAAAAAAAAAAAAGTTGAATCATGTTCTACAGTAACTCAAAAGTCTTTCCTCTATAGCATTTTTAAAGATAGGCATTTAATGTTGTTCCTAGACTACATCACCAGGAGTTTTCTTGTTCTTGCTATAAATTAGCAGGGGAAATCTTGTTCCTTGCTTGATTAGGTTGTCCCTTTATCTTCTATTATTAGATGAAATCTTGGCATTGTTACATTGAGCCAGTGATTTGTCTGAGTCCAGTGCTGGTGTCTTCTTTAGAACCTATAACTATATATTAAAATAAGGCTCACGAAAAGTATGTAAAATATATACATAAGTCTTCTCTACTTTGAGATTATTCTGTCCATGTTCTCAGTTAGGAAGATGCTTGTATGGGTGCTTGATTTTTGGACTAGAGCTGACTCTTACTACAGAGAGAGCAAGGTTATGAGACTGCAAAGGCATGTATTAATTATGCTCATATGCTCCACTGGTTTAAGTATTCTTTGGCTCCATTTGATTGATAGAATGAGAGCTGAAGCAATTTAAAAAGGCACAACGAGTGTGTGTAGATTTACATTTCTAAATAAATCTGATTTAAGGACCAAGAAGAAAGATGCCATTGAGACAGAATTTTTGTTTGCTTTCGGTTAATGGATAATTTTGAAGCTGTTCCTTCATACCAAAAGCCTTTAAAACATGTGTTATCTGTTGCTAGCATCTGTCTCTTACAGAGAGCCAAATTACACTCTTTTTTTTCCTTGAGTTATTCTACTGCTGTTCTTTTATAACAAAGGTTTTTATCACATACTGAGCATGAGGAACAGCCACCTTCAAGAAGGGTAGAGGTACTGATAGTGTCCAGTGTCAGGTGATGAGTAACTTAGGTTTGCATTGTTTAATTATCAGCTTTTCAAAACACAAGTATGTTTGTTGATGCAAGTAATATTTATAGAAAAAAAGATTTAATCAGTTTTTAGTAGGCTTTATTCCCTTGCTAATTCCTTAAGAAATTCTTCTTATTTCATTATTAAGCAGTTGTTTAAAGACATAGTTGGTTACATAGTTCATCATTACATAGTTCATCAGTAATAGGAAGCTCTCATGTCTTGCCTTTGAGAGGAAGAAGTTGGTGATGCTACTCATGATTTGCTCCCTAGCATTGGGATGAAGCTGAGAACCTGCTTTGCTCATAGTTGGATAGACTTTGCTAATGGTATCTCCAGCTTCCTCTACTGTGGGCTGAAGCAGTGCCCTGTGGCTTCACTCTGATGGCCTCTGGTGAAGATGCTCTGGGTAGCTGTGCTGCTGCGAGTCAGCTCAGCTCGCTTCTTCCATCCATGATAAATCTCTGGATGGTTTTTTGTGTACAGCTCTGTGTCTGCCTGTTCATTCTTGTTTAATGTTTCTTTTTTCCCCATGAATTCTTGCTCGTTTTGCAGCCAGTATCATCAACTTTGGTAATGTTCCAGGGCTTGGAACCTCTTGATCCCTTCTGTCTTCTAGTTCTAGCACTGATTTCCTTGTCCAGTGCTTCGAGATGCGTGTTCCTTACATGAGCTCCATCAGAACTTTAAAACAGCATTGACTTCAGCTGCTTATGTCGCTGTCGTGTTTCTGTAGATTTGGTTTTTTTCAGGTTAAGCAAGAAAGAACCTGATAGCTTCTGGAGAGGTTCCAATTCATTTGACCCTAAGGATGGTCACCAATAGTCTTCCAAAATAGTCCTGGTGTTTTTTCTTTCTTCACTTATTTCTTCCTAGGTGCTCTTGCCCTACAAAGAGGGTCTGACAGGAGTAAAAGCTAGAATGTCTCAACCTTGGATCAGACAGATTCTGCATCTGCACCTTTCTCTTGGTATCTGCTTAAGCCCAAAGCTCTGCTGCAGCTGTTGGTTCATCAGCTTTGTCACAAATACCCTTTTCCACAGATATCCTTACCCACTGAAGACTCAAGGCTTTTGTTTGATTTATATTCTGTGAGATGGAATTGCAGTTGAAGAGCACGTGTGATGTCACTTCTCCCCTCAGATCAAGAACAAAAGCCACTATAGACCTTCCAGTCCAAACTGATGCCACTGCATTAAACCAGCTGATTTGTAGCAACTGAGAATCCACATGCTTCTGGGAACAGTATAAAGTCATCTCTCTTATTTTAATAATTTTTATTGTTTTGATATTTCTTTTTCTCTCATACAGCAAGGCTGCTGATGCTTGAATTTCCTGGTTATGGAAACTGGGAAAGCAGAAGTCATCGGGGCATGATCAGCAGTGACGATCGATATCTAAACCCTCTTGTTGAAACAAGGGCACGTGGTCCTTTGTACAAACATCTGTCATGTTTCTGCCAAATTGTTGGCTTTTCTGTTTGTTTGGCTGCCCAGTAACATTGTAATGACTGTCTGAAATGCCAGAATATGAAAGAATATATAAATGGAACTTGGACACACGTGATTGAGGACTTTAACTTGGCCCCATGTTATTAAAGGGGAGATAATTTTTACCACCCTAGCAGCTGAAGTGAGAAGACCCCTTCCAGCTTCTCTGAAATATAAGCAACAGATAAGACAGAAACTCCTGAAAAGAATGAAGCAAAGCAGACATGTTGTTGACCTGTAAATATACAAACAGATATCTTACTACTTGGATATTTTTCTGAAACGTTGAAACATAATTTAAAAATGAGGAAAATATTGTGCAAGAATGTCAAGTTTTCACGGCTGTATTTCTAATTTATTTAGTGGAAATAATTTTCTGTTCCAACAAGATTAGGAAATAGGACAGTGTAGGAGTTTTTAAAAATATAAAAAAAATCTGGAATTTAGTATTTTGTTTTTAATGCAAAAGATTTTTAAAACTGCAGAACCAAGAGAGGAAGAATGCTCCTGATGCTTAAGCTTTCTTGTTTTCTGCTAATATCTTGTACTGTTGAACTAACTGCCCACTGCTGATGAATTTTACTTCGTGTGTAAGGCTGTTTGAAGTCGTCCGTAGTAAATTTTTCAAAGCCCTATTTACCTATAGGTGGCCCCTTAGAAAAGCTCACTGATACCCTAAATCCTTTCCCTCTCAACAGACCTGCTCTGTATCTCCCTTCTTTGTTCTGCACAAGTATGTGCATCTTCAACAAATCAGTTTATGACACTGTGCTCTAGGAGGAATCTTTGACACTTGTTTTCATTTAGTATCTGTGGTATAACGAGATGTTTGAAAGTTTTTGTGATGCAGTTATTTTGATAGAATAGTGCTGTTGACAAGTTAATTTGGCTTATTTGTATGATGTTTATAAAACCCTGTATCCCCTTGGCAGACTGCAAGATGAGGTTCAAAGAGAATAGCAATCTGTTTTGTTTCTTCTCTTTGTAGTGCTACTATGAAACCTAAAGTGCCACCTCCTTTACCACCAAAGGTAAGTGGCCGGGGTTGGGGAGAGAAAAGTGCACTTTAAATAAACAAATAAATGCAGGATATTTAAATTACTATATGGATGTCTCTTTACTTGTGAAAATTTCAGGATCCAAATATTACATATAGGGTTTTTTACTCCTTGAGAAGTAGCATGGATGCTTTGAATCTTTTTTTCATTGTGTTTTTATTATTGCTATGTCTCTTTCAGCCTAAATCCATCTTTATTCCCCAAGAAACTTATTCTTCTGAAAATGAAAATCAGGGGACAATCAAGAGATGCCCAACATCAGAGAGTCCAGCAAAATCTACATCTCACGTTCCACCCAGACCACCACCTCCTCGACTACCTCCACAGAAATCTAATCCTTTAGGTAATGAGTGGCCCCATGAAGCTCACAAATATTTCTTAAATAGTCTAATGTGATTTTATTTCTACATTCTCACCCTGTGCACACATTAAAACATACTGAGGTAATTTTTCTGTGGTGGGCAAGTAACAAAAAGTGCATGAAAACCAAAATGCATGAAAAAAGCATGCTTTAACTCTTAGGAGGGTCAAGTGTACCAAAGTCACTGACATGATTCCTGCTGATGCCATTAGTGGTACAATTGCTTTCCTAAGCAACAGGCCTTATATAGGGTGTCAGGATTGTAAGTATGCATGTAGGTTTGAGGTTCAGTGTGTTGTTGTCATTTGACATGTCAAGAACAGAATTCTGCTTTCAAAGTTTGTTTTTGTGTGTAATGAACTAAGTTCGGTAGTATAGGAGGTAATTGTGTTTGTTTACTCCCTACTCAGGCCATTCATTTTATGCTTTTTGTTGGTCTGATGCTTTGAAAATTGCCTTGGACTGCCTTCTCCTAAGCAAGCTTAATGTCTGACCCTTGATACCTTGCTAGCTTTTCCTTGCTTCATGCAAGTTGATGTGTTAAAGATTTGACTCTAATGATTAAGAATCTAGTGCAAAGAAATGCCTCAGGGCTGTTTATAGGGAATCAATAATTGAAATGTTAGCTATTGACAAATTTTTCTTTGGGTACGTCCAATACGTTTTTCCTCATAACTGTGACTGCATCCTTTTCAATGCCCTCATTAGAGTTGTTACATTAATTACCAAAAGTCATGGACTGTGGTTGAGTGTGGCTCAATAAACAGTTATATGTGCACATGGAAGAACATGCATGCTTCAGAAATGAATGTGGCTATTGTATATAGTACATGTTCTGACTTAAATGGAAATTTTGACCCTTTGAAATAGTTTTTAGGCTAGATTACTCTTTGAGGTGAAGGTAGAAGAGCAAATTTTTAAACATTAATTTTTCTAGGTAATGGAGTCACTTCTGTACAATTAAATGGTGACAGAGAGGAATCGCCACAGAATGAAACTAGAGACACTAATTTTTTGAGGAAAGAGAAGAAGGAAATACTGGTAGGTATTTAAGATATTCTTTTAAAGTTGTCTTGACTGACTGCTTTTCATGTGAAAGGAAAAGAAGCTGGCATGCTTTTTAGTATAAAAATTATGTTGGATGGCATTTTGTTTACTTGGACTCAAAGCACGGTTTTCTAGATTGTCTAGTTGTGATAAAGTCTTAAGCTGAAGCTTGAGTTGGTGCTTAATTTTCCTCAGCAACTAACATTATCATGGGTATATATGATTTACTTGTTCCTTCACAAATCTGAGGTGTAATGAGAGTGAAATCCTGTGAGAGAGATGTAATGTATTTTACTGAGCAATGAATATTAAAGCAAATATGAAAGTGAGGGAATATGCTGCCTCCTGACAGCTTGCTGGAGGATTTGGCTGACCCTGGAAAAGCAGCTGAGTCAGGTTTGTTCTGAAATGAGTCCTCATCCTATCCTAGATGTAGGCATACAGGCTTTTTGGTATTTTGGAGGAAAAAGGTGGTGAAATGTAGGCTGAGGTCTGGATAGGCAAGCTGCTTGCCCGCTGGCCTCTGGAGCTCTAGGTTTCAGGGTTCAGTAGCTGTGGTTTAGCATCAGACTTGAACTATATGTGCTCAAATGAAGTTGTGGTCATGGGGAGAATTCAGTCTTACACCACGTGTAATCTGATCCAGCTGTGAGCTGAGAAAAGGGTCCCTTTCCTCCATAGCTTTCTCCTTTTTCAAGTGAGTTTTTCCATCAAGTGAGAAAATGGCTTCCGGAGTGGTCACTCCATGATGTATAAGCAAAAGTGGGAATGTGAGATGAGAGAGTGGGACATGTGTAGTTAGAATAGATTAAATGTTACATGAAACTGCCCTCTTTGGGGGCTACTCCTAAGGATAAGGCTGGAAGTGTCACTTTTTTTGTGAGAAGTGAACAGGAAATAGACCAGAAACATCATGCCAGTCTTTGTTTTGTTTTAAGAAAATGCCAGTAATACTGGCAGTGCTTTGGAATGTAAGATTACCTGAACAGCTTTGAATGTGTCATCTGAAATTGTATGTTTGAAGTTTATCATGTTACCTGTAAAATACATTTCTTCAGAAGCATGTTTCTTCTAGGAGAAATTGGTACTGACGCAGGAAAAAGCATATAGTACTGATTGATAAAATTTGATGGTGTAATATTGAACAATTGAGCAATTGCTGCAATATTGTTTAAACTCAGTAGTACTGGATATGGCATTCTTATAGGCACCATCATAATGTGAAAATACTCCATAAGGTTATGCAGACATTCAGTGAGGAGATACTGGGGAATTATAGTGGACATTTTAATGAAAGAAAATGACACTGGTATTTGGTTATTAGAGACACGTGGTTGGCAAACTCATATGGAATTATGGAAGTGTCAGTTGGAGGGGAGGTCTCTAGCCTAACTTCATGCTTAGAAATGGGACTGTAGCCAAAGCTCAGCTATGGTTTTCAGGTCTAGTGCCTAAGGCATTGGACACAGTGGAGTGTCTCAGTAGGTGCCCAGTGCCTTCCATTAGTATAGTGTAGAAATACACAACACAACTTTATTGTCTTAAAACTCTGCAAGGACAGTTTTGTATCTGTTTCTTATGTAGATGTAAATATTGGCTTTTTATTTTCTCTTACTGTAATTTTGCTTAATTATTTACCAAGTGCTTTTGTCAGCATTCTAAAAAATTTTTTTTACTTCTGTTTTAGTTATGCTGTGATGTGGGGAGAGAGTATGCATGTTCATGCATAATATGCATGTGAGTGTAAACATACTTTTAAATTTTATTTTCTAGAAACCAATTAGTAATGGCCTTCCTCCCACACCTAAAGTACATGTGAGTATTACTGAGTCATACCAATTCATATTGGAAGCAGGATGTGTTTTCTTACTAAAGCTGAGAGAGTACATTCTTTGGATGTTTGTACTGTTATTTTTTTTAATTATAAAGCCCAGTATCACTTAGAAATGCTAAGCCACTTCATGATGTTTTAGAAATCACCCTTAATTTTGTGCTGTTGGGGTAAATTTTGAAGGTTTTTTATTTGCTTGCTTCTTTAAAAAAAAAGTGACAGTTCTGTGACTAATGTCACACTAGTACTGTCAGTATACTGAAGGTACTTGGTGATATGAGGAGCTGATCTCTCTCAGGAATTACAAAAGATTATGCTGTGCAACTGTAGGGTTCAAAACTTCTGAAGATAGGATTTATAGATGCATTAGGGCTGGAAATAACTGTTACAGATATCCATGTGCACCTCCAGACCATAAAGCAAATTACAATTTCATTGTAATATCTGTGTAGACTTGTCACTGTGCTTTCACCCAGCACTGTGATCAGAAGAGCCAGTCTTTCCTTTTCTTGACCAATTGTTTCTGCCTTCCCCACCCTCCTCTATGTGTGCTGGGCAATGTATTTATGTAGTTGTGCTCTGCACCAAATGGGGGATTAATCTGATTTTAAACTAACTTTGTCAACTTGTTTTCTGGACAAGATTATTTCCCATGTGGCAACTCTTAATAATTTGTTACTACTTGAAGTAAAAATAATCCTATTGGAAATGTCATATTTTAATTTTTTTATATATATGTATTACTTTCACTTCTACAGATGGGTGCTTGCTTTTCAAAGGTTTTCAATGGCTGTCCATTAAAAATTCATTGTGCAACATCATGGATAAATCCAGACACAAGAGGTACTATGTGATGAGTATTTTACCCATTTTGTCCTCTCCTTGGATTTCAGGACTGCCTAGACGAGCAAGACTATTCGTTTTAAAGTAGGACATATATGAATATAAGCGGGAATTGTTCTTTAATTATGCCACTGCTGTTGGAAGTTGTGTTTTTTCTCTTTGATTAAAGAGAATAAATTAAATACCAAAGTTAAAGGCTCTTCTCCACATTTTAGTCCAAAGAATGCCAATCCTAATACATCTTTAAAAAAAAAAATCTGACTCATGAACATTGGAATTGAAATTGATTTATCATTCGCTTATTTATTTTTTTCCCCCCTAAATATTTCTGGTCCTACAGGATTCTTCCACTGTTTATTTTTGCATACATTTTAGCCTGATGAAAGGGATAATTGGTAACATTGTACTTGCTTTGCCCACAATTACACCTTTGGATTATAAGCTGTGCAGCTTAATGCTTCTGAGCTAGTCAGCAAGAGGATGCTTGGGTTTTTTTAGAAACTGAAATTAGGGAAGTCAATCTTTTGCAGTTGACATCATCTCAGTATGAGATGTTTGTCTTGTTTCCATGCCTAAATGCCATCCAGGGTTTGGATTACGTTCAAGTGAGGCACCGCAAAATAATGAGAAAATGTTCCAGTCAATACTGCTGTAGAAGTCTTCCAAAAGAAGGCAATGAATATTTAGCATAATACCTGAAAATGTCTAAGTAGGATATGTGAAAATTATCCACATGATTTCTTGTTTATGGTTGGATAGCTTTTTTTAAATTTCAATTGTTAGTTACAAAGAAAAAAGTCTTGATCTTTCCTAATGTCCTAAAACAGCTCTGTCCATAAATTTAAGCTTCCCTAGCAAGATTAATTTTTCATGTTTTCAAATACCATGACTATTGTAGTTTGATTTGTTTCAATGTATGTAGTTATTTTAAGTCTTTTTTTGGTAAAGAGCTGCATACACACATTCCTGAAACCAGCTTTTTTTGTTTGTGTTTGCAGATCAGTACTTAATATTTGGTGCAGAAGAAGGTATTTACACTCTGAACCTCAATGAACTTCATGAAACATCAATGGAGCAGGTATATTTCTGTTTTGATATTTTTGAAAAAAATATGTCACTTCTTTTAACCACTCAGATTAGTGTTGTATAAGCCTTGTAAAAGTAGTTTTTACTGCCTTTACATTGGCATTTGCTACACTGAGAATTAGGGTAAATGTTTGCTGTTGAGGATACCTTTCAGTCACGTTTAAGTGTTCTGTAGGCTGAACCATGTTTAAGTAGATCTTCACCTATCAGTGTTTAGGACCTCATCATAGTGCACTGTTCTGCAGTTAAATGATTAGGTAAATAGTATGGAATTTCCCTGATATATTTTGGTTGAAAGTTTCTATTTTCCTTAAACGTTTGTTACCATATAGAATTTTGGCAACAAGCATTGTGTTTCAACTGCAAGGAGGCAAAGAGATCCTTTATACACTAAATTCCTTTCTTTTGGTCTTAAAAGCAGCTTTGCTGGTGAGACTCAGCTTACTGAATTCCACCTAAAGCTCTGTCTTTGCAGAGTCTTATAAAAAGTAATTTTTTGAGGGCATACTGGGGAGGGGGAAAATGCCAGTTGTAGGCTTTTCTCTATGGTGTCTTCTCCAGCTCTTTTGTTACTCTCTAAGAGACTTGTTTTCTTTCCCTGCCTTCTCCCTAACTTAGGGAGCTATGCATCTGCCATCAAGATGGAGGAATTTGCAAGGACAGCCTTCACACTGTAAGCTGGAGGCACTGGTGTTTGTTCATCTTCCAGGGTCCAGACGTTGTAGATATGTCTGTTTTGTTGAGAGGGAGGCCTAGCCAGCTTGAACTGAGCTCCATGTAACCCATAATCGTACTGGTGCTTGAGTTACCTAGTTTAAGCTTAGCTCAGGTACCTCTGCTGCTGCACTACAGTAGTAAAACCCACCCCGAGAAATATCACTAATGCAATAATTCTTCTAGGCCTGGTAGGCCAAGGAAAGGTTTGTTTGGTTTTTGTCTTTGCTCTTTGGAGTTTGGTTTTGGTTTGGTTTTTAACTGTCAAGGAAGGAGAGTAAGTATAATGAAAATCATGTAATGTGCTGTGTTGCCTAGTGAGCTTTCAGCAAAGCGTTTTAATAAGCACTTAGAGACAAGAAAAGACACTTGCTAAAACAGGCAGTCGTGTGGAACAAGAGGAACAAGTGACAGGTCAATTAACCTGCTAATTTTAAGAATTGGTGTTCTTTAATCCTCCAATCCAAACCTACTAAGTCACAATATGCTTATGCACCTACAGAAGGTCCATCAAACTTGCACGTTAAATTTTGATACAGACAGGCTGGTGGATTATTACCATAGGTGTTTCTTACAGTGTGTGTTTGTTATGAGAAGACTTCAGGAATAGAAGTACGCTCTCTGTGCTAACTATGTTTATTACATCATTATTTATGATAACAGTCACTAGGGCTTCAATAGCTTTTCCAAGTTTTGTGTTTTATGTCGTAGTATCCGTGATTATTTTTCACTGTGTTCCACTTCACCAGTGGACAAAGCAGAAATAGTATCTTTCCAGGAAGTAGAATAGCTTCAAGGTTAACTTATTAATCTTTTTTTCTGGGTTTTGGTTTTTGTTTTCTTCAGTGTTTTGGGGTGTTGTTTTTTTTAAGAGCAAAAGAATTGTCCTCCTGCATGGTCTGTCTATCCCAATAGTCTATTTCCTAAAGTAGCAATGAGAAATACCCATGAGCTTGGTCACTGTCTGCTGTCTGTTGTCCTAAGACTCCACTACAATCATTGAATCAGGAATGTTGGAAGATCCCTACCTGTTTGTTTTTTGTGTCCATGTTGGGACCTTTTGAACATGAGTATGTCTAATCTCTTGTTTAGGCTGTTGATACTTTCCATCTCCATGACACCTTGTGCCAATAAGTTCCTGAAGTTAGGTGAGAGGGAAAAAAAGGAGTTGTGGTTTGGTTTTGTTGTTTGGGTTTTTTTTTTAAGGGATGTTTTGTTGCTTTCACCCTTGTCTTTGTAGTAATTGTGGGATTTGACAAAAAGCAGTTCTGCCTTGACCATTTGTTGTATTTGTTGATCACTGAAGTGAAATGTGTAATCATGCAGGTGGAGAGTCCCTTCAAAGTGCCAGTTTTAGTTGTTTCAAGAGATTTGGACTATCATAGGCATTAGAATGGCTGTGGTTTGTTGACCATGCTTTGCTTACTGAAGTTTGTTGTTAAGCTTTTCTTCTTTCAAAGGGAAAATGTGGTGGTTTTTAAAATTTTTGGAAAAGGATTGATTGATTGATCTTTATAATGACATCTTACGGAATAACTATAGTATACTTGAAGACATGAGTATAAAATGTGCTAATTGTCTAAATGTTAATGCTTATGTTAAATACAGCATGTGTGCCTAAGATTTACTCTGAATTAACTCTGGAATCCAGGTAAACATTACTTGGCTTAAGCTAATTTCTGCTGCACAAAGCAAGTCAATATTAGTTTTGTCCTGTCATCTATGCAGATACTAATTGATGAATATCTTGTGTGTATCAAGTTGAATACTACTTCTTTGTTTTTCTTTCCATTTATTAGCTATTTCCTCGAAGGTGTACGTGGTTATACGTCATGAACAATTGTTTGTTATCAGTATCTGGTAAGTTACTGTGCTATCTTTGAACGGTAGTGCTGGTAAACCTTTGGTTTCGTATTTGAAGTGCGGTTTGTTTTCTAATTTCCAGGTAAAGCTTCTCAACTTTACTCCCATAATCTGCCAGGACTCTTTGATTATGCAAGGCAAATGCAAAAGTTACCTGTTGCTATTCCAGCGCATAAACTCCCTGACCGAATACTTCCCAGGTGAGTACCCATCATCGTATATATCAGAATATCTTAATTCTAGGAGTTCAGGATATGCTTGTGAAACTCTGGGAATACCAAATAATGTAAATTCTAAATAACTAAGAGATGATTTGTGCTTTGAATTGTTGTCTTCTGTGTACCTGCACCACTGTTCTGCTCCTCTGTCTTCCAAATTTGACTTTGACTGGGTGACTTTGGCTTGAGGACTGAATCAGTAGTGGACTAATAACTGTAATTATCATAAGGATCATGCTAGGAAAACTTTCATACTGCATTTAGCCTGGAATGACACCTCACATGAGTTGAAAAGGGTTCAGAAAACTTCTTGTCCAGTCATGTCACTTCCCAAGAAAAATGCAGCACAACCTGAATGTGTGAGTGCCAAGCCAGTCATTCAGAGGCAGGAAAGATTCATTTAGATAATCCATTTTGCTGGTTTACTTCTTGCTGTGAGGATTGATTCAGGGTAGTAAGATTCAGCCAGGCAGAAGATTTGCATCTGAAGTGTGTAGAAGTATTTTTTTTTTTTCTACCAGACAATGAAGTGTATTCTTACACAAATTCCTGGATACTATGATGATGAGTCCTGCATGAAAAATTTGCATATGTTAAAAGCAAGGGTTTTGGTAGAGAAAATACAAAGAATTTGAAGTAATTTGTGAGGTTTATATAGTCAACTGCAAAATTATCTGAGCTCAATTTATGATAATTGGTAGGCAAACATTCAGTAGCAGAAATTTTGTCTGTGATAAGTCTTCATTCCAGCTTCTTTCCCTGGAGTGTCCTTGAGCAATTCCTTTCAAACCTTTCATGACTTGTTCCAAAGAAAACCTGACCAGTACTCAGCTTTCATACTGCTCAGTCCTCTGCTGCATTATCGTTCACTTCTGGACAGCCCCATTTGAAGTGCTGTACAACTGTTTTCCCAATTCATAGCTTTGAGTGCAGCATGTATTTATCAATCAACTTATTCCCATCTTTTCTACACCATCAAATTAGTTATTCTTATTTTCAAGACTACTGTGGCCAGTCTCAATATTGCCTGTTGTCTTTCTAGTCTGCATAAAAACTCTGATTCCCACTACCATCAAATAACATCTTCCCTGGCTTATCTAATAAATTTTCAAATAATTGTTTTCATGATTTCTCAGGGAGCGTCCCTTGCATATGAGAAAAGATCTTGCAAAAGTGCCTGCCAGTCCTCCTTCCCACCTCCTCTCGAAACGCAATTCTGTGCTGCCTTTGAAAATGTTTGCAAAATTTCAGCTATTAGTTTGCAAGGACTGTGTCCCAGCAAACTATCAAGTACAGCGTAATTTCCCACGTTCCTTGGGTCCACATGTCTTGTCTTTGAACTACAATGTCTTAGGACGAGGGTGGACTTTGTGTAGTATCTAGCATAAGATGCAGTAAGTTATGGTATTGCAAAGAATAAGCATTGTGGCAGTACCAATAGACTATCCGGGCGTGTATATTAATACATATAATTAAATAGCAAGAGATCGTGGTAAATGACACTTGATGTCAGTGAGGTACCTATTTCTCTCCATTCCTGACTTTTGACTGCATTCATAATGCTGCATAACTGAGTAGCAAGTCATACTAGCAGAGGGATCACCATGTATGTTCTTGGCATATTATATTGAGAATTAATATACCCACAGATACATTTTTACTTTTTTTTTTTTGGTGAGGCAAATATTTTTCCATCAATGACTGTCTAAAAAGCAAACTCAATTTTTGTTTGTCTCTTGTAGGAAGTTTGCGGTATCTACAAAAATTCCTGACACTAAATGGTGTCAAAAGTGTTGTGTTGGTAAGTAAAGGTCTGGAGAATAAGTGTGAAGATGCAGTAAAAATGGTGGTAGTATTAAGATTACTGAGTCAGGTTTAGGAGGTAAAGGGAAAAGAGACTTTTGTCACTATTATGAAACTGTGCATTTGCAGACAGTGAGCTCGTTCAGGTTAGTCCTTGTGCTTAAGCAATGAAAACTTTCCTATTTAGCTCTTTATATTTAAAGATAATTCACAAGAAATGTAGAGAAGCAAATGGTGTAAAAATTTAAACCAGTCCTCAGGAAGGACCTAATCTCCATGGATGGAGCAACTTAAAGAAGTTGTCATCAGGATTAAGCCATCTGACTTGCTAGCACAACTTTCAGTTACCAGTACTGAGTGATAAAAAGCAAGGAGTATTTTCAGTTCTTTGAGGACAGTGTTGTCTCCGAAGCCTTTATAACGTGTTCAATAATGTGCCAGCTACTAAAGTGTCAAAGCTGTTAAGACATGTTTTAAAAGAGGGGCAGATAAACTAAACAACAACAAGAACAAAAAAAACCAGGAAAGGTGACTATAGATGATCTCTTTGAACTCTTGTTTCTGGAATTGTTCTACCTGGTATTCCATAACCAAATGTTTGGTTTGAGGAGTTCTATTACACAGGATGTTTTCAGAGACTCAGTGGTAAGCGAGCATATATAATTTATTCTGGCAAATACCTCGTAATATCTCTAGGGTATGGCAGGGTGTTAGTGATATGTACATAGTGATATGTTTGTGTGTATGTCCAGGCTGAGCTCTAATTGAGGTATCTAGTCAAGCTGTGAGTGTTAATGGATGCTGAAGGGAACACCCAAAGGGGTGGAGTGATGGGGATCAGATGTACATACAAACGCTTGTTTTCTGACATGAAAATTAATTTGGAAGTCCATATCTTTCCATGTTTCTGTTTATAAAATGGGAAACCTAGTGGTGTGCTCCTCTGTGATCCTGTGATTTCTGTCCTGTCAGGCACAGAGTTTAACAAGGGTGCCATAGAATTTGACATTATGAGGGGAAGTCTTGACGTTCAGAGATAGCTTAGCCTCATAAGCCCGGAGCCCTTCTTGCATGATAGGTGTAAGTGATAATTTGTGAACAGAACAAGGGTGGCTGCAAAAGGCACGTCCAAAGGGAGAAACAGCAAATTCCCCTCTGCACTACTTTGTGCATCCTGAGTCTCCATTCCCACTGGCAGCATAAGTCTGCTTTTGGCCTTGGGGTAGCAGGAGTGTCACAGGAGGCAGAAAAAGATGAGAACGTCTTATCTTCTTTCTGCACCTTACAGATGTTGGTAATTGTATGTTTTGTGGTTTTTGCTGCTGAGTTCAGCCTTACTAAGCATTATTTGATGCAGTTTGCAGTCAGTCTGACTGATGTTGAGTGAGAAATTGGATTAATGAAATACAGCATTGATGTTTAAGGTGCCAAGGGATTGCTGATGACATTCTGTGTCAGTAAGGTAGTGTGAGGATATTTCATTTATGTAGTCAGCACTGGATTTTAAAAGCTTGTTAGCTCAGCTGTGTTGTTCATTGCATGATGGCCCCCAGTCACTTTACTGCACAGTAAAATCTGGTCTTTGGATGTATTTGTACAAAGTGCAAAATAACACTTGTCTTAAAGGGTATGTTGGGAGAGCTTAAGAAGTGAGATTTTGTCAATATTGTAGAATTGAAATTGCGAAACTTCAGATTTCACAGTGCCTGATTTTGCAATTTTATTGTTCTCTCCCAGTTTTTAAATGAGTTCTAAGAAACAATGGAAGAGCAGCACTTCCTGCTTTTCTATTGTTCTTCAGTTTCATCTGGATTTCCTCATGATCTAGAAGTGCTCAGAAATACAGAGCTCCTGGCTTTCAGACTCATGTGCTTGAAGGGCAGCTGAGCTCTTCTCAAGTCACAGTGGTTGTTCAGTGCCTGCTGAATAATTGTCTGTGTGTCACAGAAAAAGCCATTCTGTAACAGCTGCTTATGATGATTTTGAGATAGTTTAGGCAAACCAACATAGTAGAGCCAAGACGCTTCAAATGTGTGTGCAGTCAACTCTTTTTTTAAATATTTTTTAAAATAGTAAATCCCATCTATCAGACTGAAAAAAATCCCAGTAGACTTTGAGTTGGAAAGGTAAAACATACCAAAGTGCTCTTGCGCGAGTCATGTTGGTTAGGGCTTATTTGGCACCAGCTATTTGCTGTTCAGGCCCAGTGGAGGAGAAGCCCCAGTGGAAGAGCAGCCCCAGCTGCAGGATGCTCACTGTCACCATTTTCATAGTGTGGATATTGCCTTCTCAGCAGCTTCCTTATATAAAAGATTAGAGGGGGAATTTTCCGAATGTGTATGGACTGTTACATACTTGGAAATTGTTTATAACTTGTGTGTGCTTAGTACGCTAATATACTCTATCATTTTTTGACAGTGAGGAATCCCTACACAGGCCACAAGTACCTTTGTGGAGCACTACAGTCTAGCATTGTTTTGTTAGAATGGGTCGAACCAATGCAAAAATTTATGTTAATCAAGGTAAAATTACAGTTACTCTTGCATTCCGTTCTTTTTATCATGTAATGACTTGTTAAGAATAAGTCTTACCCATTTCTTGATTTATTAGACTTTTCTTTGGTTTCTGTTCAATTATATTGTAGCTATTTGAATGTGTTATATGTATTAAGTAACTCAAAATACTTCGAAGAACGTTCATGTTTTTGTGGTGCACTTCAATGAGAGAACCAAGCCCTTCTCTCCATGAACATTGTCCTTTAGTTGCACAATAGAAAACTTAGGGTGACAGACTGAGACATGGCAGAGTGGAGCAATAACATGGGTTAACAGACTGGTCTTACTCCCATACCAGAGAGAAGGTGGCCACTTATTCTATGTTTTGTGACACTGGGGGTGCCCAGAAATGCTTGTTACCTCACCGTCTGACAGCAGCTGAAGAGACAGAGCCAGGGTGGACTCATGTTTGTAGAAGGGCAGCTGCTATAACTTGATGAGCTGGGACAAGCTTAGAGGCTTAGTAGCCAGGGAGAGCAGTGATGAGTAGTCTTGTCATCTGTGGGCAGGTGCGTAGGACGATGAAAGACATGCTATCTTATTTTAATTGAATTGGCATGAGATGCTCTAAATTTCTTAACTCAGGCTTTTTATATTTATTAATTCCTGATACCTGAAGAAGTAAACATAAAATATCAAAATGTATGGCATAAAATTTACCATGCAGTTTAAATACCTGATAGCAACTCAGACCACATTTGTTTCCCTTCTAATACCTATTTTTGTTTCTTAATCTAGCACATAGATTTTCCTGTACCTTGTCCACTGAGATTGTTTGAAATGCTGGTGGTCCCTGAGCAGGAATTCCCTTTAGTTTGTGTTGGTGTCAGTAGAGGAAGAGACTTCAACCAGGTGGTGAAGTTTGAGACTGTCAACCCAAATTCTACCTCGTCGTGGTTTACAGAAACAGGTTTGTGTGCTGTTGTAATTGAATTCAGAAATGTTCTCTGCTCTTCTGTTGTAGCTGAAACGCTAAGAGATAGGTTTCTCTGAGGAACCAAATGATTAAATCATTAAGGCGAAGTGATTATTGGAAGTTCTCTGTTTAAAGGGTTATCTGATTGTACCTGCTTGTACATGCAGTTTTTTTTAATGTTTCTAATTGTCGAACTGATTGGATTTCTTGAGATTTTTAGTATAGTAGGGGATGGAGTTATGATTTCTTGCATTTCCATAAATTAGGCTGTACTGTATTACTCATTGTGCTGTTCTGTGCTCTACCCTGACACCATGACGACTTCTGATTATTTAATAGATTTTTGCAGAATTCTGTTCTGAGCAATTTCTTTCGAGGTCTCTGTAAGGTGGGGTTTGGCTCTCATACAGTATGGCACTGTGGTTAGAAGTGATGTTATCCGCCTCCTGCTGAGAAAGAGCATTCTTCTGGTGTTTAGAGAAAGCAAAAGGGATTATGACCACTAGTAGCAGGGAATCAAATACCTGCACTGTCACAAGTCTGGGCACTATGAGTGAGGAGACCACCATCTGAGCAACAGCAGAAATTCTCGTAAGGAAGTTGCTAAGAATTACTTTTTTTAGAGTTGCAAGGTTGCCCCTAAACCTAGATGCAGTAGTGAACCAGCCCTAGTCATGGCTTGCCAGCTTAGAAGCAGTGAATAGCTTTGTTTTTACCAGGCGTAGATCGGTTTGTAATGAATTTATACATAGGCCTGTGCTGGCATGCACATCTATGAGTGCAGCTGAGTGTGTACTGTGGAATTCAGTAAGAACAACAGTTTATACTGGGAAGATATGCACTGACCTTCCTTGTGCTAAAACGTGGGTCAGATTTTAACGCAGTTTAAAGCATAGTTACAAAAACACAAAGTGAGCAATGGATGGCTAATTAATGCACTTAACTACTTCAGACAGTGCCTTTTATTTTCACTCACATGTGTAACTGTGTGACTTTATATTAGAGTTCATCAAAGTAACATGCTGAAGAGAAATGTCCTGTGGTCATTTCTCTCTCGATATTGTGTTCATCAGTACATAAATGCAAGAATACTAATCCCTTCTGGGTTTGATTTTTGTGGTTTTTTTTAATGTGGGAAATTTAATGTTGCATTGTGCCTTCCAAACCCACTTTTTTCATTTCCTTGAATCACTTGTGAGTTCTCATGTTGTGTCTGTGTTATTTTCTCCTATTTCTTTGGCTCCAGTTTAAATCCTTCTGTTGTATTGGTTTATTCCTGTCCCCTGCTGGCAGGAGAGCAATAATGCAATCAAACAGATTTCTTCTTTTAGATGAGGCAAGTGTGTACTGTACAGAATCATGGAAACATTTGGGTTGGAAGGGACCTTAAAGGTCATCTACTTTCAGCCCCCTGCTGTGGGCAGAGACACTTTCCCCTTGACCAGGTTGCTCAGAGCTCCATTAAACCTTGCCTTAAACAGTTCCAGAGATGGGGCATCCCCAGCTTGTTTGGGCAGCCTGTTATACAGTTTCAAATGGTTTCCATCAAATAGTACACTTTATTGTTTCACACTTGACCTTATTTTGTAAATGTCTGATAAAGATATTTTAAAAGCACTAGCTGGCAGCGGCTTACTGGGGGTGTTTCTCCCCTGCCATCCTTTAGTCAGTGCAGTGCATGTTTCCATATCACATATGTGCTTGCACGGATGTTTATCCTCCAGTTGTTCTGTTGCATGCTTTCATCATGGCTGTATCTACCATTGGTATACCTTCCAAGAGAAACAGCAGAAAAAGAGTTGGAGGGACCATCTCATGAGCATATTTCTGCCATTGTTGAGGAGTTTTTTTGCTTCTCAGCAGAACCATGGGTTTTATAATTTAACCAAAAGCTGCTTTTGTATTTTAGGTAACATGCTCTAATTACTCGTCTCTAATGGATTTACTGAGTTTCTTTTCTATATGAAAGATGCCTACAGAATCACTGGCAGTAATGTTGAATTAGTAAGAGCTGCTTTATGTGTAATTTTAATGTTAACAAACAAATGGACCAAAACTACACTTCTCTTTTGAGTTGATATGTCCACTTGTGGGCAAATCCCTGTTGGCTGTGATGGAGACTGCTGCAGCTGTAACCCAGAAGAGAAGAAAATAACCCTTCTTTTAAGAGTTTGGATAAGAAAATAATCCTCTGTTTTTGGAAGATCTGGGGATGGAAAGTCTGCAAATAGCATGAAGAATAAAGTAATAATACAGAAGTTCGTAGCAGGACTTAGAAATAAAGACAGATGAAAAGTGCTTTGAAACAGCATAGTGTGCATAGTCACACAGTCACATGTATTTGCCTTGCTTTCTATGAGCAATATTAGGTTACACCAACAGAGAATAAAGGGGGCACAATATACATGTGAATTTGCTTTTGTGACATGGCTCAGAAAAGGCTGGATTAAATCCATACTTTAATATTATAGCTTCAGTTTTCCTGTCACAGTCAACGTTAGATAAGTGGACATGCCTAAGAGAAGAAAAATGTCTTTGGTAAGATCATGATTTTAAGTAGATAAAAACACTAACCCATCAAATTGTCTCAATCTCTAGAATTTCCATTTCAGATTCATGCTAATTTATGTTATGAACTAACATTGTCATTTTTTTATAGACACTACAGAGACGAGTGTTGTACATGTAACACAGCTGGAGAGAGATACCATTTTGGTGTGTTTAGATTGTAAGTTTTAGTATCATCTAAAGATACATGTATGCATGTACATGCATACTGTCTGTCTTTCAATTAGGTCATATGTTGAAGATAATTCTTTGTTAACATATCCTTCCTTATTGTCTAGGCTGCATAAAAATAGTGAATCTGCAAGGCAGATTAAAATCCAGCCGCAAACTGTCATCAGAGCTCACATTTGACTTTCAGATTGAATCAATAGGTAAGTTGGATTTCATTATTAATTTTGATTATCTGTGTAGACTGAAGAGCTGGGCAATTACCAACTGTATGAAATGTAACAAGAGTAAGTGGTGGATTCTTCACCTGGGATGAGGTAATCCTTGTTGTATGTAAAAATTGACATATGAGAGGCTGGAGAGCAGCCCTGTGGAAAGAGATCTGGGGATTTGGATGAATGGCAGTCTGAAGATGAGTCAGCCAAAATGCCCAGCTGTGTCCTGGGATGCATCAGGCCCAGCATCACTACCAGGTCAAGGGAGGTGGTTGTCCCGCTCTGCTCTGTGCTGGTACAGCCTCACCTTCAGTCCAATGTGCAGTTTTGGGCACCTCAATATAAAAAGGATATATCAAACTATTAGAGCATGTCCAGAGGAGGGTGTCTCAGATGGTGACAGGTGTTGAAGACAAGACTTCATGAGGAGTGCTTGAGGTCTCTTGGTTTGTTCAGCCTAGAGAAGAGAAGGCTGAGGGATGATAATATCACAGTCTTCAGCTTCCTCAAGGTGGGCAGTGGAGGGGGAGGTGCTGTCTTGCCTCTCTGGTGACCAGCAATAATACACATGGAAATGATATGAAGCTGTATATGGGGAAGTTCAGGTTGGATATTAGGAAAATGCATTTCACTCAGAGGGTGATCAGTCACTAGCATGGGCTCCCTAGAGAAGTGGTTGCACTAAGCTTGTCAGAGTTCAAGGAGCATCTGGATGATGCTCTTAGTCATATGGTTTAGTTCTAGGTAGTTCTGTGAGGAGTATGGAGTTGGAGTCAGTGATCCTTATGGGTCTCTTCCAACTTGGGATGTTCTATGATTATTTTATTTAATGTTACAGTAGGTAATTAGATATGCTGACTGTCTAGTCTTTGGCATTTGAAAGACTATCTCGTTCGTTTCACTTTGTGTGAGAAGGTCCAGTGAAAGTTTCAGCAGGGTATGTAATGTGCTTTCCTGTGAGCAGTTGGAATGGAGTAATAATCCTGGAGTCTTCCCCAATTAAGCTAAATGTTTTGGGAGTATGATGGAGACCTTCAGCCTCCAAACAAATACCTTAACACAACCTACATAATCTCTGTGAATCGCTCATGCCTAACTCCATTTTGCACATGTGTTTATGCAGACCATTTTTATAAAGCAGCTCAAAGACTAAATTATATGATATAGCATAGGTGACATGAATTTTGTTTCCTTGTGAAGAATCTGAATTAATTAGATTTATGAAACAAAAAGAATACATTGCTTTAGCAATTCTCCAGTGGTTACATACCTGGATTGCACCACATGCTTTTGAAAGAGGGGTGAGGAGGGATGTGTGCACAGATGGGGAGTAGCACCAGAAGAGGAGGAGCAGTGGGAACTGAAATAGTAAGGAGTTGGAGGGAGTTTATTTCTGAGGAGAAGCTTTAAAGTTTCAAGCCCTTCAAACATAATGTCCCATAGAGAAGAGGACAAAAAAACATTGTCATGGAAAATATTACTTTTATGGCTTTTGATGGTTAGGAATGAAGGGAAGGAAGTGTGCTTGAAGCTGCTCTCTGTGGGACCTCTGCATGTATTGTAGTCCTCACTCTGGTTGTCACAGCTGAGCTGCTAGTCTCCTATTCTGTCCTGATAGTGTCTCCAAAGACTACTACTCTCTTCCCTGCATACCCAGAGGCAGGATGTGGGATGCAAGTGACAGATTCTTTTTGGGATCCTACACACTTGCACTGTCTTTGAGGAAGGCCCTAGACCCACTTCCTTTCGTAGAGTTCAACTCGCAGGTCTCTGTCACCACATTGGTGGGAAGGGCTGGGAAGCAGAGCACTCTGTAAAGCTTTGTACTGGTATTGCAGAAGGACTGTATTAGTCACTAGGTGCTGGGAAAGTGAAAAATAGCATTGTAGTATCCCTGTGACTTTTCTGCTAAAATTCAATACATATTTTCTATGAGTATTAACGAGTTTCCTGTTCAAAGGAAAGGACACATTTAGGACTAGAAATTGAGAACATTTTCTGGTTAGGTGGAAATATTTTTAAGCCCTGCTCATTAAACAGATAAATATAAAAATGCAGCTACTTTTGAGGCAGGTTCTGTGAATCCTGTGAGACTTTTTGCAGTCTGTGAGGGTGAATGTGATACAATAAAACACACATTTCCACATTTCAAAACCGCAGTCGGGCTTTTGGCCTTGAAAGCATGTGTTGACATTGTGCCTCAAAACTGATTCCAGTGTTCTTTGTTACCAGTCTGTCTGCAAGACAGTGTATTGGCGTTCTGGAAACATGGCATGCAAGGAAGGAGTTTTAGATCAAATGAGGTGAGTGCTGCATTTTCCTTCAAATTCTGACTTCTGTTGTAAATCAAGTAGAGGATAAACGCATAATGCTGTTGTCTGAAAAAGAGTAAAACATTTCAGTAATTTCCTAGGTTAGATCTAGAAGCTGGAGTCTCATTCTAAGTTTTTTTCCTAAGCTACGAGAATTAGTGGAGCAAAGCAGAAATCAGAGACTGGGTCAGGATGGCATAGAAAATATCCAAGCCTAATTCTTGGTAACATTAATCTTCACCTTAAATTGCTTTGAAGACCACTGTCAGTCCCTTAGCCTCTTACCCATGGTTACCAAAATGTGGGCTCTGCCAGTGAGTTCCCCTGCTGAGCTTTAACTTTTTGTCACAGTGTCAAATGAGTTGCCTGATGCTTTTTAGTCTCTTCCATGTTCTCTTGTCTTACAAATACTTGGAAGATTTTAGTGCCCAGGTTTCACTAGAAGTATTTTTCCATTTTCAGAAGAAAATTGAAATTTTTTTTTTCTAAAATAGTCCCTTTTTTTAGCCAGTTTGATGGGGTTTTTAGTCAGAGATAAACCATTAAGTACCTTCCCAAGTCCTTCTTTTTTAACTTGATGCAAACCTTGTGTATCTGTTAGCGAAAATGCTGTGCTTTTTTAGGATTTTAGCGAGTCTTCTAATTTGGTTGTTAATGAATGTTTACGGACTTCGTCAGTTGATGCATCAGCCTTTCATTGGCTGAGAAACTGAGCTCATTATGTATGACTAATTGTGTTTTAAGGTACACGTACCATAAGTCACACTACATACCATAAGTCACACTATGCCAAGCTGAGATATTCCACACTGCCTCGCACAAAGCCCCAGCTGACCTAATCTGTGCTGACAGTAGGTCTGCTCTTTGTATGAAGTTGAACCAAAGACTAGAGTCAGAGTACTTCTTATTTCCAAGTGTGCACATGGTTCTTGTGGCATTTGTGCACTCTTGATCTCTGGGCACGATTGTCCTTCTCCTGAGAATTCATACTGGTGAACTGCACCTTCCTGCTGTTAGCACCGACCCTGAGGAGAAGGTGGCTGGGCGTTTATCATGTTCCAGACTCCTCCTGGCAGCACTCTGGAGGGCTCAGTGCATTACTCCACCCATTGGTACTCGTAGCTCTGACCCAGCTGGCAGAGGCTGTGCCACAGGGTGCTGCACCACAAGTGGATGCATTGTGTTGTTCATGTGAAGCATGGGGGACACTGGCTTCTTGCTTTGTTACTGTCAAGCCAAAGACGGGACCTAAATGAAGAACTGAAAGGAGAACTAGGCTGTTGACAGAAAGCAAATCACCTAAATCTTTGTAGAACATGTCTAGGGTAAGCTCTAGTAGAACATGTCCAGGGTAAGCTCTAGGGTTTGTTTGTATTCCTTCTCTCTCCTGGGTGTCCTAGCCGCAGCTGTTGAGAAAAATAAACACATTTTCATCTGTAATATAAAAAGCCTTCATTGCCAGGCTCATTCTTGACCATATTTGTTACTTTGGGGGAGTTTTATACTGTGTAGTATGTAGGAAGTGGTTACACGGGACAAAAAGCTGACCTAATTTGCAGCATTTTTTTCTTTTGAAGACCCCATCAGTTCAGATTCCCTAATCTAATACGGTTCATCTAATTGGGGGTGATTTGAGCTGCTTGCAAGTTTATTTTCTTCTGCAACTGTGACCTTCCACAGTGGTTTGATTGAGAAGAATGAAACAGGGAACTGTATGAATTCTGAGACAAGGCGCTCAAAATTTGAGCAAAGATTGTGCAGGCTCAGCCCCACAGAAAGCAGGAAGTAATTTTCTTAGCAAAGGGGAGAACTTCATTGCTGTGAATTAAAATTCTCTTGCACGTTCTCCGTGCTGGAAGTGAATTCACTAAATCAGCTAACGTTACCAGGATCTGGGAAGGAGAGGAGAATCTGTGCTTTCCTCAAAAATGTGACAGTTGGCTGTGTAAAGAAGTAGCTTTGTAAACAGTCACGATGTGACTTGATATCCTTTGGAATATGCAGTGGGCTTTGGTTGACTTTACTGAATAACATGATGATTTTTTGGGTGCTTTGCTATTCATGTGATCATAAAGATGTGTCCCACAAGTACAATTCACCCACGGAAAACAAAGCTCTGTTGCACCGCCTGAGATGTCAAAAGACTATGTTTGTTTTCACAATGGGCATAAGTACCACAAATTAAATAATGTTTCTCTGCTATGGTTTTCAGAATATGAGCTTATTGCATTATTTCTATAATTCATAATTTCAACGAAATGTGTTTTATATGTGATTTACTTGGCCCTTTTTTGGATGACCACTCTAGAGTGAGACAAATTGCGCCCTACAGCTACCTATTTCAGTCATGGCTGTAAAGGGAATTGCACTGGTAGCTCAAGTGCTGTGCTGAGCCCTTGTTGTGCTTGCAGTTGCTACCAGAGGAATTACAGAAAAATGTTATATGTCATTTAAAAGTGACAGTTGCACTAAATTGTCTATTGGATTGAAATCAGCAGTCAATTGATAAAATCAGTCACAGCCAATTCTTTCCTCTAGGCTGATTTTTAAAAACAAAACAAAAACATTTGTGCACTTAACATGTAAATCCTTATTTTTATTGTCTAGATCACACAAGAAATTTCTGATAATACGAGGATATTCAGGCTTCTGGGATCAGACAGGTAAGCAATGAAGTAAACATGGCATGCTAAAATAAAAGAATAATGTGTGTTCTCCTACCTTGCAAAAGTTCTTTTTCCTTGCTTCTTGCAAATTCTTATTTAGCCATCTATGACATTCCTTTGTGCACGTCTACCTTCGAGTCCTTTGAGTTTACTTCTCTGTCTTAAATTAAAAAAAA
>VWZG01002110.1:81384-92629 GCA_013396735.1 Grallaria varia
AAAAAAAGTCTTCTGAAAGTGTTTGTGGGCTTCCAGAAGTACTCAGCCATGATAGAAGCTCCTACTTGGCTGCAGTCACAATCTCCAGGAGTGTTTTCCTTTTTGTGCTGTAATGGCTTTGCTTTTACTTGGTGAAATCTTTACTTTCAGATGCTCTGCTGTAGTAACTCATCAAGATCTGCTTTGGAGACAAATGCAAAAAGTACTTAAAAAATTTAAATATCTCACTGTGTCCCCCAGAAAGGAAATCCACCAGTTGTTCTCCCAACATGACAGCTCAGGTCTTGTAAGAGCTCTTGATAACTCCCAGCACAGCTGTTCTTTGGCATCTGCTCTGCAGGACACTAACACCGTGTCTGTGTGACCCACAAGATACCAGCTTGCTGAGTCAGTAACTGCTGTTTTAGGAGTGTCAGTGACTTCCTCAACCTTTTCTGCCCTGTTTCCGAACTTTGTACTTCTGTAACACCCACAGAAACAGCAGCCTGGGGAGCTGGGGAGCTTGTCTTCTGGGGAGCTCATGGTGACGTGACAGTTTCACCAGTAGTGAATGTACAAGAAGTGCAAAGATAGGCTTTACTTTTTCTTTTCAGAATTGCATCTGTCTTATGCTGCTTGCAGTAAACTCATGTGGCATCTTAGAATGACATTGCAAAAAATTGCCTTATGAAAATAATGTCCTCTTCCCAAATATGGTCCCATCTATTTCTGGCTTGCTCTAATAGTCCCTCAAGTCTGAGACAATGTTTAAAAAATTTGCACCGCAATAAACATAAATTCCAATTTCTTCATGTACCCTTTTCCTTATAGCTCTCTCCTGTTTTGTGCTTGCTGTGAAACGTTTTTCCAGTAAAGTGTCATTTTCTAGGCAGTTCATAGGAACTGAGGTTCTGAGAAGCCAAAAACCTGATATCAGTCTAATAAAAGCTTGCATGTTGCTTTCTTCTGGTGAGCAGGGAGTCACCTCCTGTCACGAGGTGTCATTCCCTTTGGGGAGCACATTGAGCAGAGGGGAGATTTTCTGAGTGGTAGTTTTGAAGGAAGCAAACTTTCCTGTGTGAATGCACGCAGTTTCCTACAACCTACCCTCACTTCAGGTTGTTTGTGGAGGAGAATTCAGTCATGAATTACCTGGTCCATTTAGCAGTTTTAGCATTTCTTGTCTGACGAGAAAATCTCAAATAGCTTGTGAAAGAAAACTGTGACTTTTTCTTTGAAGAGAAAGTCTGATCTAGGACGTCCCTTATGGTCTTTACACTTGTAGTGTAGGTCCAACTAACCCAATCTCCTGTCTCCAATGATGGCCTAAAGTGGGTGCCAAGTAAAAGAGGAGACTCATCACAGAATGGTCCTTTCCTTGAGGATTCTCTGAGTCTGCAAATTTTTATTTCTGGGACTTTCAGAGCTGGAGGAAGTTCCTGTGGATTAGGTTACGTAGGATCAGGGAACTACTCAAAGAAGAGTCAGCTTTGCTCATCTGCCATTCCAATGGCAATGGGCAGATTGACAACTCTCAGAACTGGAGCCTGATTAATGGATTAGCTTTGCAAAGCTCCAGGAAAGCACAAGCCTGGGCAGTAGAGGACTGATGGACCCTCTTCAGAAGCCCTCGCTAAAAGGATGAGAGGCAACACAGATACATTGCAGCATGGAAAATTCTGGCAGGATAAGAGGGAAAACATCTTGGTGGGGGCAGTTCAACACTGCAACAGGAGCCCAGAGAGGCTGTGGGGGCTTCTTGGAGACCTTGCCCTGTACAAGACTTTGAGCTTGGTTTGAGTGGCTTTTGGGCATCCAGGGAAAGAGAAATGACACCCGGTCAGGTGGATCCTGAGAAAGAGTATTTACAGTTATATCTACAGCTGTTTTACATGAAGACTTACTTGACATTGTGGCTTTTTTAATTTTTGTTTTAGGGTCGTGGTGCTGGAGAGTAGGCCTACAGATAACCCAACAGCCAACAGCAATTTATATATCCTGGCAGGGCATGAGAACAGTTACTGAGAACAGCACGTGGCAGGCAGCTCACTGTGACAAGAGAACACTCCTGCTGCAGCAGCACTCGTGACTGGCTGGAATTGCACAAAAGCTGCAGTAACCCCACTTCAGTTACTTTATAATTTATTGTGGCATGAGAGGAAGAGAATTGTTTGTGGTATGGACACAGAAGCATTATAATACCACAGAAGTGCTTAATTTACTGTTATGTAATCTTTGTACATATGCAGTATTTTTCAGTGAAACTTGTTGCTGAAGCCCTACACTGACTTCCTGTAGATAGCAGCCCTCCTGTTTAGTACAAATGTCTTACCTGTACAGATGCAAAAGTCACTGAGGACGCAAAAATTAAATTGGGGTACTATTATAAGGACGTCTCGTGTTTATTATAAAGTGGGATGCTAGCAACAAGTATAGTACATTTAGCAACACTATTGTATTTTATTATATGTAATTTACTAATACAAATAAATATTAACTTTTAGAAATTGTAATCAAGGCTGTAATCAGATTACAATCTTGTTTTAATTTCGATACAACACACTGGTGTTCATGTTTGCACAATGTATTGAGATGTGATGTATTTAGTCACAAAGGTAAGCTGTGACTTTGTGGATATGACTTGGGCTTCAAAGTTCCTTTTTTTTTGTTTACTTGGGTAGTTTTCTTTGTGAAACAAACCAGTTAAACACCTGTATTTTTATATTTAATTAAAACTTTCCTTATGATTACTTCTCTATGCTTGAAAACAATACCTTATGGATGGGTGTCAGTCCCAGACTAGTGGTACCTGGCTGTAATTCTGCAATAGGTGTTTGAATTATTAGTGTATACAACTATAAAAATTAGTATTACTGTTCGTCTTACTAAATAGTTTCATATCACAATGAAAAGGAGCAACATTCCACATTGTGGAAATGGCTCAAAGATGTTGCCATTTTGACTTTTTTTTTTTGGCCTTATAACCATTTTCACACTTTTTTTGATTTTAGGATGTTAACACATGGCCAAAATAATTTAGTTACTACCTCATTCAAACAATACAATGGTTACTACGCATCACGGGAACATAGTTTTGATCAGAAGTATTTTTGATTGCTATATTCCAATGGAGTGTGTAAATGCCAAGTTTTAAGCAAAATGCACACATTTGACTCCTTTTTTGTATATGTTCTTTATATTTTATTGTGATAATATACACTAAAACCAAACTAAATTAAAAGTGATTTATGGCCTGCGTTATTGTCGTGATTGGTAATGCTTTGAAATATGTTCCCTAATGTATATAATGTAAAATAAATTTTTTTAACATGTTGTTGTACAATTAGATTATCACCTGCACTGATTTTCCACATAAGACTAAAATGGAACATACTGAGTTTTGAATTCTGCTATTAAATGGTTGTGCCAAACACGGAAGCTGGGCGTTTCTGAATGTATGAACGGTCAGATTGCTGGAACTCAACTCAATTTTGGCTTGCACTTGAGGGTCAGCATTAATACCCTTTTGGCCTTCAGGCAATGGATATATGTATTTAAGTTAAGTCTTTCCAAATTCCAGCTTGGTTGGTTTCTTCCCTCTATCACCTGCTCTTCCACCTCTGTTGATTGCAAAACTGATTTTTTTTTTTTTTTCAGCAGGGTTTTTTTCTTGCCTGTGGGCCTCAAGCTCGCTGCCTCTGCTGGCCCCATCTCTGCTGTTCCGTGTACTGAACCCCAGCTCAGCCTGTGGGCTGGGTGGTAGCTCAAACGCCACTGCTGAGAAGCTGAATTCTCAGAAAAGGTGAGAATTTGTGTGTGTCTCACAGCACCCTTGTGAAAACCTTGAGGGGGATTTCCATCCTGCCTCTTGTGGACACTTTGACACACAGAAAGTAGCTCAACTTTAACAAAGTACAGGATGGCTGATGTGCTGTAAACGTGCTTCCTCCTGTGAGGGTTCTGCAGCAGCTGGGGCTGAGTTTCTCAGGCCACTGCTGAATTACAGGCACCAGAACCTAAGGGCTATTGGATTTTATTCTGGTTAAGCGTTTTTGGTACGAATGTGCATGCTGGGATGCGGTTGGAAGAGCTAAAAATAAAGAGGACAGGGTATTGACATGGGGGAAGAAGGGGAGCATTGTGTTTGGAAACATGCCTGCCCTATCTGTTGGTGTAGTCAAGACAGCTTTGCTTCTCCCATGCTGCTCTCCAGCTTTAGGGATAAGAAAGAAGTGGAAAGTTCTGCTCTTTTGAGGAATTGTCCTCAATTGTTGGAGGATTTGGGGTTTGTGCCACAAAACTGCCTTTCCCTGCTCTCAAGCTGCTTGACTACTGTGCTGACAGCTGCCCTCAGCTGAACCCAGGCACCCTGTGTGTCCGGGAGATCAAAAGGTCCCCTTTGCCAGACCTGCAGTTGCCTTGAAATGAAACTTTTTGTGAGTCATGCTCATTGGGAGCTTACACCACCCCCATCCAGGCGTACGATGGGCATCGGTGTGTAGCTGACGGATTGGAGTGTAGTCAGGGCCAGGAAGTCCCATCACAGGCATCGTGAGGTCAGAGCAAGGCCTCTGCCTGCAGCTGGGTGACACAGCTCCTCTAACAACCTGTATGGCTTCCCTTTCTCTCCTCCTGGCCCCCTCTGCTCTGGCTTCTAGCTCGTGGTCCGGGCTGCGAGCAGGCAGTGTGTTGGGTGATGTGACCGTGCAACAAGGCACTTGCCAGCCTGGCAGGAGAGTCTGATTAGTGCAGGGGCTGAGCTTGGGCCTCTGTCCAAACAGAGTTCTTTCAGGGAACAAAGCAAGCACTGGAATGCTTTGTGTCTCTTGCAGAAGTACTCCTTGAAGCTGGAAACACAGGGGAATGAACACTACTTTTACCTTTTTCTTCCCCATCTCTCCATGCGGTGCTGCCTCCCTCTGTCAGAAACAGGATCTGGTGATATGAAGAGGGGGTTCAGATTCAAATTCTGAATCCCGTAGCCCTTGACTGAAACCAAGAGCTGTGCAAGGTGAAGCACAGGTTGCTGGCTGCCTCTTTGTAGCTTTGCCACTGGGTCTTTGCAATAGGGCCGGGGGAACCCAGCAATGCTGGGTGCACTGGTGGGGATGGATGTGTCCCTCAGGCAGGGGGCATTTCTTACACCTGACAAGGTTTAGCTTTAGCAATAGCCCTGCTGC
Source organism: Grallaria varia (assembly GCA_013396735.1). Classification (NCBI taxonomy): domain Eukaryota; kingdom Metazoa; phylum Chordata; class Aves; order Passeriformes; family Formicariidae; genus Grallaria; species Grallaria varia. The sequence continues at coordinate 86,544 of VWZG01002110.1, forward strand.
TTTTTGAAGGATTGCATGTGAAAAATAGCTGGTAAAAACAGGGAATGTGCCAAAACCTCTGCTTCCCTTGAAGGAAACGCTCCAGCTTGACCAGAACACTGGTTATGGAGAATAATGTTTCAAACGTGTGTCATCTATTGAGGGGCGTAGAAGAATCTATAGAAGTGTGTCTGGGCAGGGGGACACAGACTCATGGTGCACTCTCCAGTCCTCACTGTAGATAGCAATGCTGGGTTTGCTCTGCTCAGCAGCATCCTCTATAGCTGCAATACTGTTGCTCGAGGTCTTTTTCCCTCCTTGGGTGCAGATTGTCATAGAATCATTGAATGGTTTAGGTTGGAAGGGACCTTAAAGACCACCTAGTTCCAACACGCCTGCCATGTGTGGGGACATCTTACTAGACCAGGTTGCTCAAAACCCTTCCCACCTGGCCTTGAACACTTCCAGGGATGAGACATCCACAATTTCTCTTGGGCAACCTGTTCCAGTGCCTCACCACCCTCACAGTAAACTATTTCTTCATAACATCTAACCCAAATCTCTTTCAGTTTAAAGCCATTTCCCTTCTTCTATCACTACACACCCTTGTCAAAAGTCCCTCTCCAGGTCTCTTGCAGGCCCCCTGCAAGTACTGGAAGGCTGATAGAAGGTCTCCCCAGACTTCTCTAGGCTGAGCAACCCCCATCTTCATATTATGGAGAGGTGCTTCAGCCCTCTCATCCTCTTCCTGGCCTCTGGACTTGCTCCAACAAGTCCATGTCCTTCTCATGTTGGGGGCCCCGTAGCTGGATGCAGTACTCCAGGTAGGGTGTCACAGGAGCAGAGCAGAGGGGCAGAATCCCCTCCCTCAACCTGCTGGACACACTGCTTTTGATGCAGCCCAGGGTATGGTTGGCTCTCTGGGCTGTGAGTGACCCACGTTGCTGGGTCTTGTCCAGCTTTTCATCCACCACTTCCCCCAAGCCCTCCTCAAGGCTGCTCTCAATCTCTTCTCCAGTCAAATCTGTCAGGCACGGTCTGCCCTTAGTGCAACCATGTTGGCTGTTAAAATCACCTCCTTATTTCTCTTGTGCCTTTGCATAGTTTCCAGAATGATTTGCTCCAGGATCTTGCCAGGCACAGGCGGTGAGTCTGACTGGCCTGTAGTTCCCCTGGTCTTTCTTTCTTCCTTTTTAAAAATGGGGTTATGTTTCCCCTTTTAGGGTCAATGGAAGTTTCACCAGAATGCCACAACTTCTCAAATATGATGGATAGTGGCTTGGCCACTTAATCCACCAGTTCCCTTAGATGGATGCATCTGTTTTGCCAGGGGACAAGGGTCAGGACAAGAAACACAGACATCAACTTTAAAGAATAAGTGTGTAAATTTACTATTATGCAAAACAGCAAAGAATTACAAAAGAAGCAAAGCATTACAAAAGGATAAGCTCAGCAATGCACCTAATCATTACTACAAAGAGTGTCTGTAGTGATAAAGATGCATCACCAGTTACCCCATTAATACATTGCCATCATCCAGACTCACATGTCACCTGGGGAGCCCTGGGCACAGGGAAGGGTTGGAGAACACACCTGATAACTGGGAAATCCTACGCAGCAGGTGAGCTCTCCCTCTTTGCTGTGTAAGGGTTCGGCTTTTATATTGCTAAACAAAGAAGCTTATTTAACCATAAGTGTGGAAAAACATCTGGCTTCCNGATCTCTTCTCCAGTCAAATCTGTCAGGCACGGTCTGCCCTTAGTGCAACCATGTTGGCTGTTAAAATCACCTCCTTATTTCTCTTGTGCCTTTGCATAGTTTCCAGAATGATTTGCTCCAGGATCTTGCCAGGCACAGGCGGTGAGTCTGACTGGCCTGTAGTTCCCCTGGTCTTTCTTTCTTCCTTTTTAAAAATGGGGTTATGTTTCCCCTTTTAGGGTCAATGGAAGTTTCACCAGAATGCCACAACTTCTCAAATATGATGGATAGTGGCTTGGCCACTTAATCCACCAGTTCCCTTAGAGGGATGCATCTGTTTTGCCAGGGGACAAGGGTCAGGACAAGAAACACAGACATCAACTTTAAAGAATAAGTGTGTAAATTTACTATTATGCAAAACAGCAAAGAATTACAAAAGAAGCAAAGCATTACAAAAGGATAAGCTCAGCAATGCACCTAATCATTACTACAAAGAGTGTCTGTAGTGATAAAGATGCATCACCAGTTACCCCATTAATACATTGCCATCATCCAGACTCACATGTCACCTGGGGAGCCCTGGGCACAGGGAAGGGTTGGAGAACACACCTGATAACTGGGAAATCCTACGCAGCAGGTGAGCTCTCCCTCTTTGCTGTGTAAGGGTTCGGCTTTTATATTGCTAAACAAAGAAGCTTATTTAACCATAAGTGTGGAAAAACATCTGGCTTCCCTCTCTCCTTGGGTTTCACCCAAAGCCTGGCCAGGGCTTGGAGGAGAATTAAGGGAGTCAGTTTTGACTATCTACCACCAACCAAGGCCAGACATCTACTTCCATGGCCTTGACCAGAAAGATAAATATGTTAATATTTCATTAATGAACAGATAATAAGTGGATACAAATATATCTCACTAACAAGCATACATGTTTACACAGGTGTACGTCTTATCATACTACATATTTTACTACTGATTGTGCATAATTTTGGCTAATAAGCAGATACATGGCTAATTACAACATTAGGTTGGAAGGTTCATCTAGAGGTCAGCTCTGTTGCTCAGGCCTCAGCACTTCAGCATCTCATCAGGTCCCATGGACTTGTGCACGTTCAGGTGCCTTAGATGGCCTTGACCCTGATCCTCTCCTACAAGGGGTGATTCTTCAGTCTCTCAATCCCTCCCTTTGCCTTCTGCAACTCAGGCCGTGTGGCTGGAGCACTTGCTGGTGAAGACAGAGGCAATAAAGTCATTGAGTACTTCAGCCATGTCTCAGGTCACCAGGTCTCCCCTTTCCCTCTGGAGAGGGCCCTTATTTTTCCTAGTTTCTTTCTTTTATCACCAACATACCTACAGAAGCTTTTTTTGTTGTCCTTGATGACCCTGGCCATGTTTAATTCTACCAGGGCTTTAGGTCTTCCTCTCTATGGGGATGCATCACTCCTGAGCTTGGAGTAGGCGATCCTTGAATATGAACCAGCTTTCTTGGGCCCTTCTTCCTTCCAGGGCTTTATCCCATTGTACTCTACCAAGCAGATCCCTGAAGGGGCCAAAGTCTGCCTTCCTGAAGTCCAGAGCAGCAAGCTTGCTATGTGCCCTCCTCACTGCCCTGAGGATCTTGAACTCCAGCACTTCATGGTCCCTGCAGCCAGGGCTGCCTTTGAGCTTCACATTCCTCACCAGCCCCTCCTTGTTGGTGAGCACAAGGTCCAGCATAGCACTTCTCCTCCTTGGCTGCTCTATCACTTGGAGAAGGAAGTTACTGTCAGTGCATTCCAGGAACCTTCAGGACTGTTTTTGCCCCACTGTGTCATCCCTCCACCAGATGTTGGGGTGTTTGAAATGCCCCGTGAGGATCAGGAACTGTGACCATGAGGCCACTCCTATCTCTAGAAGGCTTCATCCGCTCAGTCTTCCTGGTGGGGTGGTCTGTAGCAGACTCCCACTATAACACCACCTGTCTCTGCTGTCCCTTCAATCCTGACCCTTAACCTATCAGTCAGCTCCTCATCCATGCCCAGGAGGAGCTCCACACACTCCAGCTGGTCACTGACATAGAGGGCAACGCCCCTTCCTCATCCCCCCTGCCTGTCCTTCCTCAAGAATCTATAGACTTTAATTCCAACACTCCAGCCATAGGAGCCATCCCACTACATCTCCATGATGCCAATGTAATCACAGCCCTGCAGGCATGCACGTCTCCAACTCCTTGTTTATTCTCCATGCCTTGTGTGTTTGCCTTTTAGAGCTCATTTAAACTCAACACTTTCAAATTCAGGTCCCCTTTGTGTTGCTGTGACAGGCAACTACTCCTGGCAGTGTCTTCTAGGCTGCACACAGGAATGCACCATCCTGGCAGTGCCTCCTGAGGACAGCTCCTTACACTTCCCATGGCAGCTGCCGGCAGTAAGCGGGTGCTGTCACTCCTTGTAAAACAGTCTGTAAGCCAGTCTTTGAGACAGTATAGCAAAGGGTTGCCATGACCCTCTGCCTTGTCCCCGTCTCCCTTCTCCAGCAGCCCTGGGGGACCCTGAGTGTTTCCGTGCCACCCACAGACACTGTGCACCCCTGCAAAGCCACCTCTGCACTGGCCATGGCCTTTGCTGCTTCTGCCAGCAGCAGCAGTGAGTCTCATCCTCACTTCTTGACACAAAGGCAAGACATCCCACTGCCTGGCTCCCTGCATCTCCCCATGCCACTGAGCTCCTCTGTCTCCTCAGGATCCAACTTCTCTGTCAGTACAACCCTGTGAAAGCACTTCCCAGCCGTCAGCTCCGTGCTCTTCCCTGCGTGAGCTTGCCCTGTAATGAGCACCCAGATGGTTTGGTCCTGCCTGTTGTGGCAGCTTCACGTGCAGGGAGAGCTCAGGCCTGGACTGTCCTGTGGCTTCACCGATGTCTGAATGAACAGAACCCTGTGCCTGCAATCTCACTGTCATTGTCCCACTGTCACCCAGCACTGCTTTGTTTGAAGGAAAGAGATGCTGTAGAACATTCACCGGTACTTAGGAGTCCTGGCACCCAAAGGGAGGGCTGGAGAGCAGAGCACTGGTGCAGTTTTGCACTCAGTTGCACATACCTGAGAGCAGATGAAGATTTAAATGCCAACAGACTGTTTTTCCATCACAAGGCAGCAAGTGCAACAGCTCCACAGCCTGTAAGATAATGTGATGGCGTCCCTGAAAGTGCAGGCAGGCTGCTAGACCAAGCAAATAGCTCTGAGATGTGAAAATGCCCACTTTTCACTCTTGTTCCAGCAAGCTCAAAACAGAAGTCCGAGTCCTTCAGACAGCAGGGTCTATTTGGAGGAAACGCGCCTGAGGCAAAGCTGCACCGAGCAGAGAGCGCCTCCTCAGAGGCTCCATCCGTGACCTGCTGATGTGCTGCTGGGTCTCAGGAACATCTGTCCTCAGAGCCCTTCTAAAACACCACTTTTAAGAGAGCCTCACAACATGCATGCCATCCTGACAGGCATCTTCCAGACCAACCCTGGAGGCAAAGGGAGATTCAGCAGCCTCTGTCTAGCGATCTGTGCTGGCACTTTGCTGTCCTCCCACCTGAGAAGCAGGTCCTAAACCTTCCTGTGACCAGTGAAGGTTTCCACACATCCATCTCCCAAAAGCAGCCCACTCTTTCCTCCCCCTATCCCGGAGTTCTCCCCGATGCCTTGCAAAACAGAGCACAATGACCTGCTTTTCATTTCCAGCCTTGTCCTCCTCCCACTGCCCTCCCTGACCCCACAGACCCCCATGGACTTTGTCCTGTTTAAACGACCGGCTTTGTTTATACTCCAGCTTTGCTTTTCCCGGTCGCTTTTTCAAGCAGCAGTGACAGGACCCGAGGGAATGGCCCGGAGTTGTCTCAGGGGAGGTTTGGGTGGGATATTGGAAAAAGGGTCTGCACGCCGAGGGTGGGTGGTCACAGTGGTCACAGCACCAAGGTGACAGAGCGCAGGGAGGGTTTGGACAATGAACTCCGGGAACACGGTGGGATTACGGCGATGTTCCCGCGCAGGGCCAGGACCTGGACTCGACGATCCTTGCGGGTGCCTTCCAGCTCGGCTCCCTGCCCACCCTCACGGCCGCCCCTGCGCTGCTCGAAGGAAGGGGGTGTTTATTTATCCATGACCTCGGCCCCCGCGCCAGATGTTTCAGCCGGGGAGGTGACAGAGCCCTGAAGGCAGCGGCGGCACCACCGCGCGGCCTCCGGCTGCGAGCGGACGGCCGGCGGTGCCAGGCGGGCCCGTGCCCCGTGTCGCGATGCCCGTGTCCGTGTAGCGCTGTCCGTGTCGCGATGCCCGTGTCCGTGTCCCGGTGTCCGTGTCCGTGTCCCGGGGGTTCCCGGGGCCGGCATTGCCCCGTGGCCCTCCGGCCGCCAGGGGGCGCGAGCGGCCGAGCTCACCTCCCTCCCCCC
>VWZG01002110.1:92744-184621 GCA_013396735.1 Grallaria varia
ACCGGCGCTGCCGCTGAGCGCCGCCGGGCCCTCCCCGCCGCGCCGCCCGGCCCGCCCGGCCCGCGCCCGGCGGCACCATGCAGGCGCAGCCGCTGCTCTACGACTTCTTCAGCGAGGAGAACGCGCCCAAGTGGCGGGGGTTGCTGGTGCCCGCCCTCAAGAAGGTGAGGGGCTGCCGGGGGGCCGCGCCGGAGCTCCCCGCGCTCCGGTGGCGGCCGTGCCGTGTCACGGCGGTGCTGTGACAGACGGAGCCGTGCGGATAAAAACCGGCCCGGGAACACGCGAGTCCGGCCCCCCCTGTGCCCACAGGGAGGCGAGTGGTGCTGCCGCGGGTTTCTGCTGGTCTCCCTTGGTGACACGGCCGGACTAAAGGGGGATTGTTGTGAGGTACTCCGGAGAGAATTTTGGTTAATTAGTGTTCGTGTCTAATGGCTTTTAGTTAGGCTTCTCTTAGTTTGAATACCTTTCTACTGAGAAGGCTTCATTAGGACAGACTAGCGCGCCTCGCTCCTTCAGGTTGGTGAAGCTTCTGCCTGTGGTGTGGAAAGGATTTATTTGGAAGAGAGGAAAAAATGGTGAGGGCTCCTCTTCCACTTTTGCAGCCTGAGCCCAGAAAGTAGAAGGCTTAAGAAACAGGAGTTTTCTGACGCTGTTGCTTGGGCTGGCTTCGGTTTGCAGAACTTGACATGGCTTAGTTGTGCACAGCAACACTTTGGGTCTGTCTGGTCACAGCGATTAACTGCAACTTTTGCGTCAAAGACTTGCTCCTTGGGCTAGTCGAGAAGTCTCAAATGTTGCAGTTGTACGCGTTCTGTATTTTCTTCCTAATTTCCTCTTGCAGTGTATTGCCTCTCTTTTCTGGGCGTGCTCTTTGAGGTCTCTAGCACTGTGTGGTTTTGTCCAGTTCTTGGAAGTCCTTTTTGCTTGTTTCATCTGTCGCATGTACTGCTAATGTCTTATCCCTGACGGATAGGCACTTCCCTGAAACTTCTGCAGTAACCATCCAACTCACTGCTGCTTTTGGTGCCTCTAAGCACTGGGACAGCCATCCAACTGTAGGCTGCTTGGAAACTGGAGCTACCACAGGTCTCAACCAGAGAGAGCTCTTTCCTTCGGAGGATGGTTTGTTCATGGTGTAGCAGATGTTTGTCAGGTTTGGAAGAAGGCTCGGTGCTAACTACTGGAGGACATGGAACGAGGATTCGAGGTGAACAAGCGTTAAGGTTTTGGAATTACTTGCGACATCTGAAGTGCAAGATTTCTTTCCAAGGGACAAGTCACTCAAGTCACCCTGCACTGAAGATGCTTCCTGAAGGAGTTGGATAAATTCTGCATTGGGAAAAGGAATTCTGGAATATGAGGCCAATGGAGAAGGCCAACGATGATGAGCTACCAAGGATGACAGACTGGCCCTGCAAGGTATAGTTGTCTTGGTTTTGTTGTCCTCTGCTCTGTTTCTTATTATGGATAGAGGGGTGGCAGGGGTCAGGCGGAGTTAGTTCTGAAGGCTTCATCCTGAAACTTGTAACTGGCAGGTGTTTACTCTTTTGACCTCAGCTCTTCATGAGATCACCACCTGTTTCTTTTTCTCTTGGACTGTTGTTCTGTGTGGTCCAGAAACACAGTCTTCTGCTGTTTCTGTAAAGATAGAAATAAAGAATCTATCCACATTGTCACCAGCTTTGCTGAAGAGCCAAATACATGAGTTACAGGAAAACTAAATGGCAAATGAAAATGTTAAATTATTGTCTTAATGGTTTCTTCACTAATGGAGAAACAAAATTATGTATTTTCCTAACCCGTATAGGTACAAGTAGTTGGCTAGGGCTGATAAAGGCCCCATAAAGTAATGAACCTCCCATAGGTGGCAGGTAAGGCCGTGAACATTGCAGCATACCTGGCTTTGACAGTCGTCTGTCATCGCTCACGAGACAGGTGTGACGCTTCAACGTTGCAGTCACTGACCCCTTGTGTTGCTCACCAAAGACCTCAGCTGTGCCTACAGGACCAGTCTGTGGGACTAGTAAAGTAGGGAGGGTGGCAGTGTATGCCAGTGAGGTCAAAGGGCAGAACTGTCCTGGAGGGAAGCTGCTACCTTGTGACTTCGCTGAATTGCCAGATCATGCTATCTCAGTAGGGATCAGGTTATCTGGAGCTCATGTACATCCTTTTGTTACCAGAGGAGGACCTTCCCTTCCCTTCTCCTCTTAGCTGACCAGGTGCTGACACTCATTCTCAAGTAGTGGCAGCAAGCTGCCTTCTGAACTCCACCTGAAACCAGGCTGATGTACAGACAGGATTGTGATGATTTCCTGCATAGCTGAAAATTAAAGTTAATAGTTTGGGAAGACCTAAGTTGCATTAATAGCTCAAATGAGGAGAGTAGCATTTAAGTTAATGTTGAAAAAATACATATACCAGGATGGAGTGTTTGCAGCTCTTGGGGAAAGCTGCCACACGTGGACCGAATCATTAAAATGCCACTGCCCTTTTGTAACTATGAACTGGCTCCTAATGCAGAGCTCAAACTACAGCCTCAGGATCACTTTCTGAAAAAAGTAGGTATTGTTGAATCATTGCAAATAGCTTTCTTATTCCCAGTGAGTTATTTTGATTCTATTTTTTTATCTAGTGACAAACTCAAGAATATATAGTAAGAATAAATCTCTTCCTACATCAAGCAATTCTTAGGAGACCATGCCTTGTGTTTCATTAGATGTCAACCTTAACAATAGAGCTCTATTTGCATTGGACAGCTGCATTTGCAAAAAGCAGCTCTTGTACCATTGAGATCATAATGTAATTCCTTTTCTTCTGATTCTTCTTCAGATGCTGTCAAGATAGACTCCAGTGCACTTAATTAGGAAGAAAATGATGTCAACTGAGATGCTTCCCTGCCTGGTCACTGTTATTTTGAAGCTGCAAAAGAAGAGTGAGGAGTGTTGTAGAGATCTTTGCTTGCTGGCAAAAGACAGTAATCATGATGATGAATGAGGTAAAAGAAAAGGAAGGAAGAATAACAGCAGGTGTCTGAAATTGTAGTTGCAAAGATGGACAGAAGGTGAGATGGTGGGGCTGAAGATGAAGGATATGTGAAACACCAAAGCTCTCAGGTGCCTGGAGATGGAGATACATAGCTTTGAATGCACCTTGGAAAACAGACTCAGAAGGGACACCTGCAAAGTGATGCCTCTTCCAGTACTGGCTTTCCTCTGCTGATGAATTTATACACTTCATTCTGTCATGACCTTTTGGATAGTTTTCCTCAAGCATGATTCCTTATGGCTTCATCTTGTTTGTATAACTTGTTTATGGAGTCAGAATTTCTATGTACGTGTCTGATGCGCTTCTTTCGTCATGCACTGGTTTTTGCAGTAGAAAACACGTCATCCTTACTGATACCATAAGCCATTTGATGATGGAGAAAACCAAAAGAACGATCTTTCTGTACAGATGTCCTGCTGTTTGTGTACCTAAAGTTGGTTTGAATCAGTTGAGCAATTAACAAGGGGTCGTGTTGGAATTTGTTGTGGTCAGAATGATTGGACTGATGTGGCTTGACAACTGAAGCAGATTTGCTTCCTCAGTTAAGGAAGCTGTTCCAGACAGTGTGCTTCCAGGTACTTCATGTATCATCTAGTCAGTCATCTGTAGCTTTCATGGAGCAAAAGACATGAGAAGAGCTACCTCAGTGACTGCAGAGTTCTAGGAAGCTCTTGCTGACACAGGTATTTCTACCTGACTTGTAATTACCTAGCTCTTCAAACTGATGCCATACCAGTTGTCACTTGCCACTCAGAATGGCACTTCTTATTGTTAGCGTTGCTTCATGGAAGATGTAGAGCATTTATAATTTCTGATTGCTTTGGGTCCTGTGTTCTTCTGCTGTCTATGGAGGATAAAGTTAAAAACCTCCTACAGTTCACGTCTTTATGTGTAGGTTTTTTTCACATGCTCAGTGGTGCAGTGTAATACTGCTGCCTTTCTGAGACATCAGCAGAAATATTAGCAAAAATCCAAGTCTTGGATCCTCAGTGAATTGGTGCTGAAGTGCGCATCCAAGATGTTAGTATTGGATTTAATTTACTGGATTTTAATTGCTCAAGGTAACAAAACATGCTCAGAGTTACCAAATACCAGAAGAGATGTATAAGAATAGAAGAAAAAAACCTTTTTAGGGAGTGCTTGCTCTATAAGAACACTCATCCAGGCAAAGTGTGCATAAAATACATCGTCCTGAAGCATTGTAGTGATAAGCAATTGCTTGTCAGTAGTTTTTCAGTCATTGAGGGAAAATAAACCAAAGGTATCTTAAGTAAGAATAAGTTAGTGCATTAGTGAAGACTTCTAAAGGTACTGAATTGAAGAAAATTCTTCCCTCCTTGCCCGAATAACTTCCTCTGTTGCCAAGTCATTTCTCTTAATAACCCGTTGATTAAATGGTTCAGAAAATTTTCAGTTTGGAAAAATACTTACAATAAGTAAAGTTTTATCCTCTCTGATAAAGCTTTGGAAGAGAGCTTGGCTTGCTGTCTCCTTACAACTTCTTCCATTTTATTATCAGTATGGTGTGGTAAATATGATGCCTTTTTTCCCTTTATACACTTTTTTTTGCAAGCACTTCAGCTGCCACCAGGGCAGACTGGAGGTGTGGTAGTACCTGTGCTCAGCAGTGGAGCACAGTCGTTCTTTAGCAGGAGCTGTTTTTTGATTCATACTTAGATTTCTTGCCAGTAGATGGGTGGTCTTGCCCAGTTATGAAAAAACTATCTCCAACCAACAGTAGATGCTTCGTTTTTATTTCAGTTTGTTACATAGCTTTAGAATTATTTCCTTTTATTACCCCTGTTTTGAAGCTGCTGGAGCTTCTGCTGCTCCTGATGGGACTCGGTTGGGTATTGTTCTCTCCACAGCCTTTCACACCACATAGGATTTGTCTGGTGTGTTCTGTGTTTAGCAGAACAACGGAGAACCATGAACCTGATTGTGTTGATTGTTAATGATGATTTAGGACCATTAAGCTTGGCGTTTGGGTAATACATGAGGTTGCTCTAAGAAGCCTTTGGAGAATGTTTTTCATCTTGAATTGAAATTTTTCAGCTTACATGCAACCTAAGTTAGGCTTTTTTTCATGGCCCCTGAGGAAGAGGTAACTGAAAACTGTTGCTAAGGATGTGTGGTTTAGTTAAATTCACTGAGTCTTCCTTTCTTATCTGTTATCAAACACCTCTTTCTAATGCAGAACGAGCTGCTGAGTGTCAGTCTAGACTGGGGTTTGGGTCATCTTGTGACCAGCCTAGGAGTTGTTGTGTTGGACCTGTGGGAGACCAAGCCTCTGTGTAACCTGAAGCTGTTTGACCCGCAGTCCTTTAACTGAAAAAATTCTCAGGGTTTTGGTTTAGGTTCCTACTGCTTCCCATGAGGCTTGTGGGAATGTTTATATTCTAATTTATTATGTAGAGTTTGAAAGGAAAGGTTTGAGAAAGCTTTATATAAAATAAGATGCTACAGGTTATGAAATACGATCAGCTGTATTTCTTTGTATTATTTATTAAGCACATTCTTCTTTTTTGTTGGTTTCATTGACTCTTTCTGCTAGTTTAGACTTATGGTTGCCTAATTTTTAAGCTCTTGCCATTCCTGATAGAAATTCTTTGCTTTTGTTGATTTTAAGGGAAGAGGATAAAAAAGGCCGGGAAAAAAAGCCAGGTGGTCATATCATAGGATTTTCCTTAAACTGCTTTTGTCTGCTTAGGTTCTTAAGCAGATCCTGAAAAGCTATTCAAGAAATGCTGGCTCTGCTTATCTTTAAATAAAGCGAATCCTGGTCATTTCTCTTTTGAGAATTAGGAAAAACTGAAAAGATTGGACATTCAAAAGAGTGAACACATGAGTTGAGTGCAAACAGCCATGGTGGCTGGAATTTGTAGCTGAAGTAGACTGTATTTGCCCATTAGAATTTGTTGGGGTATTTTGAAGAATTAAAGCTTTTAAAAAAAGTTCTTTAACTGCTTTTTTAGTAATTTCCCCTATAATAAGATAGACATTTTGAGGTGTGTGTAGGAGGGAAGGGATGGGTTCTGTCATTATTTAAGGGAGAGGTGAAATGTTTAGATAAGAATCTGATCTAAACATCACACTTCAGAAGTTGTTAGTCTGCCTTTATTATGTGTATTCCTAACACAGGACTGAAGGATCTAGTGGGATTCAAGCCATGCTCCCCCTTTTCAAGGGCGATAGGCAGGGTGGCCCAGAGTTTTTGATTTAAAATCTGAGATGACTTTATGAGAAAGATGGAAAGCCCCTGGTAATTTGATCTTCTCTTTTTTGTTGTTGTTGAAACTAGTCACGTGATGGTGTATGCTAACAGATGTTCCCATTTCTTGTCTTCTCTTACTAAATCTTGCATCTTACCCCGTCTTGCATCATGTCTTAGATAATGGACTTCTTGGGACTTGTGCTGAGTACCCTCAAATAACTCTGTTTCGTTCTCAGTCTGAGCCTTTGGGTACTGCAGTAGTGCAAATACTGAAATTACGTGTTTCTATGATAATTGTGCACCAAACTATCCTGTAATTTTCCTTGTTAGTCTAGTTGTTTTGTTTTGTTCACTTGTATGACTTTGAACCCTGAATGATACTAAGTGTCACGTAGCAATGAAGCTTATTTACTACCTACCTGACATAGATAAACTATGCTGGCAAGCTCATGGCAACTTGTAATGTTTTCTTCTGCCGAGGTGGATGTTCTATTAAAGTTGAGTTTGATAGTGTCAGAAGACAGTGGCCTTTGAGAAGAGTGACGTAACTGCCCCCAAACATAAATGCTTAGGGAAGATGTTTGAAACTTTTATCTCCCAAACTAGGAGTTGGTTATTGTTGACTCTGTTTTGGCTGACTATGGATAATGTTTCAGGTTGTGGCCTGATGTGGTATTTTTGTTTGTTTGTTCTCATTCCTATAGACTCTGTGTTACAGACTGAAAGAGTTGTGATGAGGCTGTTTAAGTCTATGATCTGTTTTCTAAGTAAAGGAGAAAACAGACCTGCACTTCATCACTCCAATTTGCTAGAGTGTAATGTAGGGAGACTAATACAAATTTGTTCAGTTCTGCTTTAAAAAAAAAAAGAAAATTAAAAAAGTCATTAAAGGCAGCATCTTCCAGACGGCTCAGATCAGCTCTGCTCTTTAAGAGAATGCTTTTGCAAGTCTGTAATTTCTGGTGTTAAGATGTTCCAAGCTGGTACAGCATTTCAGATGTCAGTGTTTGAACTGTAAATAATGTTTGGGACTGCTTAGCATGCTGTTATTCATGTACCTCCACAAACACACTGTGTAGCTGTGCATGGTGAAGTTCTTAGGAAAAGTGAAACTGTTGGCATAATCAAAATAGTTGTGTTAGCTAGTCAAATGGAGAGAAGTTCTTCTGTTCTATTTTTGCCAGAGTGCTTTTAAGTTAAAAAAGCAGTAACTTCTGGAGATGATTTTAAGACCTGCTGAATAAGGGTGTGCAATCTGCGAGAAGCCAAACGCGTGATCTAGCGTATTTGAATCTCAACAGCAGTTAAGTGAGCACCAGGACTATGCCCAGACATGAAGTTTTCAGACTAATGAGTGCCTTTGCAGGCAGGTGGATTTCTCTTTGAGGCTGTTGTGTGTTTGAACTTCAGAACATTTAGTTCTTGCAATAATTGCAAACAGGAATTAAAACTCAACTGTGAAATTAAATCATTATGGCACCACTATTTGAATATAGGCATGGGTTTAAAATTTGGATGAGACAGATTGTTGGGTTTTGGTGCAGAGTGGTTAGGCTCTTGTATTAGTGATGGAGAGAACTGGAGGCATTTTGAGTTGTGTGCAGTGGCACAGTGAAATGATGAAATTGGGGCTTGAAAGATGCCTTGCGAAAGTTAGCAGTCAGGTGGCTCTGGCGTATTTGCCATCGGGGTAGGATTGAGATTAAACTGTCTGCCTGTTTAAGCTCTGAAGCGCTGAGCTTTGTGTACCTGAAATTTAAGCTGGTTAAAACTGTGCTATTTTGTGAACTGCAGAAGTGCAAGGGAAAAGTATACTGGAGGCTTGTTTCAGGAGTTAAATTGAGTGATGAACAGTGACTTGTAAAAGAGAGAAAGCCCACCTCTAAAATGTCTTGTAAAAACTGTGGTTTAAGAGCTAGTGGAGAGAGATAAATATATGCAAGGGCTTTAAAAATTTCCTAATTGCACTGCTAAGCACAGTTATTAGTTAGCTGTTTTCTTGACATTAAACATCTCTTGCAGCTATTTGAGTACAATACAACATTTGAGGTTTATACTTCTGGTGGGGGTAGGTGAGTGTTTCTCTTGTGTTTATCTGCTGGGCCTTAGCAGAGCTGTGTTTTGGGTTGGATTTTTCTGAGCTCTTTGGCTCTGGTTTTGTCATCTTTTTTTACAAGCAGGACATGTGGTTTGGGGAAGAGCAAAACTCAAAGCTTGAATTCTTCTGTTTCCTACAGGTTCAGGAGCAAGTCCATCCTAAACTTTCCTCTACTGAAGATGCGTTGCAGTACGTGGAGGAGTTAATTCTTCAGTTGTTAAATATGTTGTGTCAAGCTCAACCAAGAAGTTTTCTGGATGTAGAGGTATAGAGAACACTTATTAAAAATCTGTAATAATTTGAACTGGTACATGAAAGTTACTATATTAATAATTTCTCAATGCAAAAAGGAAAGCAGTAATTATTCATCTTTATGTAGCAGAACCTTCTGCTTGAAGCCTGCTGAGTTCCCTAATAGCTGATTTTCCTATCAATTGAATTTGACTAAAACTGTCTAGGAGCTATCTATTAGATGGTGAGTGTAAATTTTGCATATAAAGCTGACTGGTTCCTTTCAAAAGACCTTTTTCCCCGACTGATACTGTATGCAAACTACAACTGCTTAGTCTGAGGCTCTGTGCTGCTTTCTCAGCATGGTAATTTAGGCTGATATACCCACTGCTGCCCCAGAAGTCTGAACAAAAAATAATTATAATTTTTTTCAGAATGATTTTAAGGACACTTCTTTCCTCTACATAGAGCCCTCTTGTGTTACAATTGCCTTTTCAAAGATCTACAACCTCTGTTCCTCAGAAGAGCAGCTTGATGTGTAAGAAGCGAGCTTGATCTGAGAAGAATTTTTCCATCTGAGGAACAAATTAGTTGAGCCATATCACTTAAGCTTCTAAGACAATGAATGCCTTGGTAGCCCTTTGTGCTTAACCATGATTTGAAGACTTTGGTGCCAAGCTACGTACTCTATGTGCTGTGTGCCTGTTGGTTTCCAGTACTTGGTGCCAGGGCCTGTGCCAAGTGAGTTCCTCACATTCTGAGGAAAGTGGACTAATGGCAAAAAAAACCCGTACAAACAAAAAGCCCTTAAAAATGTTGCTGACTTGGAGCTCAAGAAATTATGGATTTCATCCTTCCTCTTCTCTTTTGAACACTGACACCCCTAATGGTGTTCCAGTGTCCCCTTTAATGGCTGATCTGTTTTGCAACATCATTCTGATCTGGGTGCTCAAGAGACAAGAGGTCTGTGGAAGATTGTTTAATGGTGTTTTAAACAACACTAGCAAAAAACTTGACACAAGTGTTATATTATGAATTTTATGGCTGTGAAGGTTGGAGAAATGCAAGAATTAGAGATGATCAAGCAACCACCATTTACCCCCTTTTGTGTTTATGCACAATGGTGCTGTCTTTAATTATATGGTCACGTACATTAATTTTTCCTCCAGGACACCTTCGTTGTTCAGTCAGCAGACTGGACTATGTTAGAGGGGTGAATTAGTATTCATATAGTGAATGTGACTTTTTTTTGGTCGGACCTCTGCTTTCCTTTTGCCAAAGTGTTAATGAGGGGAGAAAAAAGAAAAGCATGCACTTTGGAAAGTTGAGTGTCACCTTTATAGCATTGTATTCTGTCACCCTTTTTTGCCAGTAAGTTTTTGTTTGTGTACTTTATCCTGTACCAGCTCCTTATAAGTGGTCATTAACTTCATCTTCCTCATTTCATGGTTGCTCAAACAGGAGCCATATTTACGTAAGTGAGTGCTTGCAACTGAAACAGTCAGTGGGAACTGTGGTCTGAAAAAGTAAAATGTGAAGTTATCTGAGAAAGTAAATGGCGTCTCTGAATACCAGGGCTACAAAAAATGGTGAAGCTTTTGAACCTCCAGAGACCTGTATGTGAATTGCAGCAGGAGAGTTGTTCAATGCATGGGAGAATGTAGGTGTCCTCAGGCACCGTGACTGATGGAAGGGGTAAATAAACTGGGGCACATATGGTCCACCTGTAGACTGAAACTGTTTTAGAATATCTGGGTGCTGTTGGATATTTTGTTTTCCTGTTGTGTTCATTGTCATCATCAAAGCAGTTTGCGTGTATACAGGGTGGACCATGTGCTGATCAGTAAAGGTAAGACAGAAATGTGCAGGAGGGGAACAAGCAGTGCCTTCAATGGCAGCTTAATTCTGGCATTTCTTAGGTTTTGAGTGCTAGATAATTCCCTGATAATGATATTCTGATACAGTCTTACAAATGTGGTGAGAAGCCTGTACCAAAATGATGAAATTTACACATGTTGTATAAGCTTTTGTAGTTGAAATGTGAACATTAGCAACTATTCCTTTAGGTAATGGAAAGGGATTTGATAATGCAGTAATATTGCTGAGCTCAGTCAGGTCCTGCATTTACCCTTTAGTCATGCTTTGGGTTTTTTTTTTTTAAGGATCGTGTTCAAAAAAGTTTTCCCCATCCTATTGATAAGTGGGCAATAGCTGATGCCCAGTCTGCTATTGAGAAGAGAAAACGAAGAAATCCATTATCTCTTCCAGTAGAAAAAATCCATCCCTTGTTAAAGGTGAGCAGTGATGTAAATCTTGCTTTTAGAATACAATTAGAAGTTGACACCTGTGTTTCACGTAATGTCTGTATGCTGCCTGAAATGTAAACAAGAAGGATTAAGAATATCTGTGTTACATAGTTTTAAGTGTTCCAGTGATGTTAATGAAATATATTTATTTTTCATTTAAAAAATCAGTTAATTCTCTTTTGCACAAAGGCAAGAACTCATTTTCTACAAGTTTGATCATTCATGTTTCATTTCACATGACTAAGAAAACACTCAAGAAACTTGTGGAAATACCCCTAAATGTTTAAGTGAACTTTTTGGGACAGTTAAGTGGCTGTTGGCACTTCCACAATAAATAAACCAGCATCTACATTGGCACTGCTTCTTCTCTAGGTCTACAAACTACTGTGTTTCTGTTCTTAAAATAGTCTGTGGATGTGTGGTGTATCTTTCATGAGCAGGGTCTTAAACTTACTGGTTTTAGTTGTAAGCTGTGGTGTCTGTTTCATCAACTGAATAACAATGGATTGCCTCTTTTTTTTTTTTGCCCTTTCAGGAAGTTCTTGGCTACAAAATTGACCACCAAGTGTCTGTTTACATAGTAGCAGTATTAGAGTACATTTCTGCAGACATCTTAAAATTGGTTGGGAATTACGTGCGGAATATAAGACATTATGAGATCACAAAACAAGATATTAAAGTAGCAATGTGTGCTGATAAGGTAAGCCTAGCTCTTCATTTGTCATGTTAACAGAAAGTTGTGGTTAAATTTTGAGAGGGCAATGTCTATTCCTTAGTGAATACATGGAATGTTGTAACTTTTAAAAAAGACATTAGTGTTATAAAATATAGTTCTAATAATGGAACAAAGCTAACAAAAAGCTAATTGAGCTCATGGAGCTCTTGCTTGTGCTTATTAATAGTTTAAATATCTCTTCCTCTTAGTAGCAGTTGCCTAATCTCAGCAATGTGTGAATGCTTTAAAAATTACTGTGAAGCAGCACTAACTTAAGACTTTATTGCATGTAAAAAGTAGTGTTTCAATGGTCCAGCATTTTAAAACAAAAAATCCACCTCCTTAGCATCTCAGCCCAATCCTCCTTAGTGGTTCATGTTTTTATCTGCAGGTAGTCTTTCCTGTAGCTTCAGAAGATTCCTTAGGGTCAAACAGGAAGTGCCTCTCCAGCAATGATGGAGCAAGGTCTCCTGTCTGTCTTTCAGGTGCTTTTGTGCTCTTAACTTCTGTGGGCACCTCATTAGCATCAGGTTTTCTATTGTTTAAATAATGAAGTTTGAAGTTAATCTTTTAAGGGCTGGAATTTAATCTCTAATCATGCTGAAGTCTAGGCATTTTCAGATTTATCACCTCTTTTCAGTGATTTTGTCATGGTCTGTGTTAATCTCTTCAGCTGAGATGGTCTGTGTTTCAATGAATGTCTTTGTCTCATCGCTGCTTGCTTTTTTTCCCCCATCTTCTTCCTACTTCACCTTTCTTTACTCTCTCTTAAGATACCTGATGAGGTCTTGAAGAGTCAAATACTTCTCAGTCAGAACAGTAGTCTTGGTTTCTGTTGCTCTTGGGCATGTCTACCTGGGTCATTAAGGCAGTGTTTGAAGGTATATGTTTGAATATTGGTCATGGAATAGTAACAGGAGCAAGTGCTGTTGCTGCTTACTTCTATCGTAGGAAAGGTGATGAGCAGAGGAGCTGAAACAATAAGTTTTATTTAGGAACTTCCGTTACGTTACATTGTAGGAACTCCAATACCCTCTCAGGAGAAACTTTTGTAAGTCTCCAAAGCAGGTCTGTTGGTTTACTGCCTGAGCAGAATAAGCCAGTGAAAGGTACTCTCAAGGTGTTTTCCTTCCAGTTGCATTGAGAAACTTCGTAGTATATCATGATCATACTCATGATGTCTTCTGCTTGATTTTATTTTTTGAAAGAAAACAACCAAAACAGTTTCTGGGCCCTGTGTGCCATTTTTTTTCCTCAAAACCTTTTTACACTTGCTTTTGTGCCATCCATCCATCTGGAAAATGTTGTCTTGTCTACTAAAAGACCAAACCCTGTTAAAATGCAAGCTGATTTTCTTCTACTCTCTACTTGGGCTTCTGATTGCTCTTAGTTTAGTATCTGGGGTATAGTTACTCTAATTTGTTTGTGTGGATTTCACAGTAGTAAGACCTGCATCTTGTGACTAGAGCTTGGAATCTGCCAGCTATGTGCTAGAACTGCATCTCTGAAGTAAAGTTGGAAATGCTGGGGCCTCCTTGAATACCTGAGTTACACCATGTAATTTCCTACAGTAGTGACACTGTAATGTCGCATTCCCCAGAATTAGGTAGGATTCTCCTTTTAACTTGAGTTCCGTGTACATTCACTGAGTTTGAAATATGAATCACCTGCTGTTCTTAGAGCTTCAGAGGTCAGACTTAATGCAAAATATCCATTGTTCTGCTTTCATAGAAGCTTAAGACCAGGGTGTGTAGCAAGGACTTTGTCTCACTAGAAGAAAGAACCTGCTGTGGGTCCATTTCCCTCCTCACTAGACCTGTATGCTTTTAAGGAGTGTTGGTACAAGATGTGGGTGACGAATGACTTCTCTTTTTAGGTGTTTCTTTCAGTGTTCAAATCTGATGAACCTACCAGACCATCTCTTGAACTTACAGATCTCCAAGTATTCTCTTGCATAATAGTTCATTGGTCTAATACTGGTAGCCAACAGCCTGGTTATCTAACATGTCCTCTGGAGAAGCACCTGTAATCTGCTTGGTGTTAAAAAAAATATTAATATTTTATAATAATAATAATAATTAATTAAACAAATTTTCTTAAGAAAGATGTCTTTTGCTGTAAATAGCAGGGAAAATGTCATGGTTATTGTGGCTCATTCAGAACTGCAATTCTTGATCTTCAGTTTTATAATTATTTTGAAAAAACACTTTTCCATTCTGTTTTCTTTTGGTTCAAAAACTCTAGTTCATGTTTGCTGTATTAGCCTTCCCTCCTGTGTCTCTCCAAGGAGTATCTACAGCTTTGATTCTTCACTCTTTTCCTCAGTCTTTTCAGGGTTTGACAGTCATATCAGTCTCTGCAGTAACAGGCATAGGTTGCCATGGCTTCACCTCCATCAGTTTGGAATGGAGACTGGCAAGTGGTAAATAAGTTCTCATTTATTTTAACATTCGCATACATTGTTTGATAAGTTTCATGACTCCTTGGAAAGAGTGTAGCTCTGAGCAGCAGATCTGTCCCTAAATACTGTCCCATCTGTTTATCCCACAATAAAGTCATCTTGTACATTGAACTGTATCTTACACTGGCTTGTTATTTGCTACGTCATTGTAGATTGCTTGCAGACCCTCTTTAGGTTTTCTGTCTGCTAAGGGTACTTCAAATTAGGATTCCATTTACTGATTTGCAGTCAACTTACTTGGTTTGCCTTTAAGATGTTCCTTGAGTGTAATGAAAACAATCCAGAGTGTGGTATCTGCTTGCCACTTGCTAAGTCATTGTTATGACTCCTGGCTCAGACACCACATTTGGAAGAAGTGTTCAGTGATGCACTTTTGTTCAGAAGTCTGAATTAATAATTGCTTACGTTTGATAAGCCTTCTTTTGGTATGAATTGGGACTTCTGGTAGTCAAAGTGTTTAGAGGTCCTTTTGTCTATGTAGTTCTGCAGTATGACTGTGAAGCCTGTGCCCTTCCTGAAGGATTTTTTTAACAACAGAACTCAGCAATTAAGGACAGAAACAGAGCCATGTACAGTCTGTGGACAGGCCAGTGTTCGTTTTGGGGAGATCACAGGGTTCTGAGCATGATCGTGTATGATCTCCTGTTAAAGCAAAAGCTGAAAAGCCAAAATGCACACACCTTTTGACTTCAGATAGTATAGTGTCTTCAGAAACATAAATTGTGAACTGCTGATTCAGAGTAATAGAACATAGATAACGCTAATTGTCTTTGTGTACTTCACAGACCTTTTAAAATTGTAATTGATTTTAGGACCACATTCTTGGAGAGATGCCTGGATTGGTCTAAATGCCTGGGAGTCTTCAGAAATTGCCACTGCAGATAATGACTTGCAAATTCATAGCAATGGATATTGCTTCTGTAATGCTCAACTGATTGCAGAGTGATAATACATAAATCTTACTGCTGATCAGTCTGATTTCACAGGAGTAGTAGGTTTTCTTTTTTGGTAACGTACTGGTCCATCTTGAAAAGAGGTTTTAACTTTGTGGATTTCCTTCTCTTTGCCACCTAGGTATTAATGGATATGTTCCATCAAGATGTAGAAGATTTAAGTGCACTAACTTTATCTGATGAAGAACCCTCCACCTCAGGGGAGCAAACCTATTATGACCTGGTGAAGTCATTTATGGCAGAAGTTCGACAATACATAAGGGAACTAAATCTCATTATCAGAGTTTTTAGAGAGCCATATGCCTCCAACTCCAAACTATTTTCATCTCATGTAAGTATCGTAGAAACCACAAACAAACAAAACCCACCTACTGTAATATCTATAAATGTAGATTAATACTTCTGAAACTTAACTTTTGTCCAGTTTAACATAGCAGTAGTAGGGAAAGCATTTGTCTCAAGGTCTGAAGGGAAAATAGTAAAAGAGCACTTGTGAGGTTTTGTGGAAGAAACCCCCCAGTTTGCTATATTCACTTACAGGCTTGTAATTTTAATATTTGTCACTGTTCTTCACCACATTTGAATAACTGTAAGTTTTTATATATTAATGATCTTATATAAATTATAGAAAAAGCGTACAAAATAATTGTCAAATCTTGTTCTGTTTATGGAAGTTCTTGACTTTCACATCACAGCAGGGTAGTCTTGCACATTTGACTTTTGTCTTGTTCTGTTGCTTTTTGCAGGATGTGGAAAATATATTTAGTCGTATATCAGACATTCATGAACTTAGTGTGAAGTTACTGGGTCATATAGAAGACACTGTTGAAATGACAGATGAAGGTAGTCCTCACCCACTAGTAGGCAGCTGTTTTGAAGACATGGCAGAGGTAAGAAAAAGTACTTATTTGTTTTTCTATTCATATGTATTTTAGTACTTAAAATTAGATGTAAAGTGCATCTCTGTTCTACCTGCCTTTGCTTAGTTTGAAATCTCCTCTTCTTCCAACCCCACCCTGATAAAGGGACTGCCCATTTTTTGAGAGTGCTTATAACTTTTTAGTCTCTAAATCTCAGTTTATGGAGTGGCTGTTTAAACTTTTGAGGGCGCAGGTGGAAAAAATTCAACAATTGAACTGGGAGTAGACTTTGACAAAAGTGGAAGTATCCTGTAAATCATCTGTAGGTCAGGATTGCTGTGGAAAGGCAGGAGCAAGGGCTGCTTTGCCAACAGGCGTGCTAAGTTGGTGAGGAAGGTTTTTGAACTAGGCTCGTTAGTGGATGGATACCGAAGCCTGCAGATTGAAGAGCTGAGAAGAGGACATGCTTAACAGAAAACATGGCAACAAAGGTTCTTGCACCTTGATCCTGAGAAGGTGGGATGCCCAAAGGCTCACCTGAAGTGTCTTGTTTCCCCAAGGTACATGTGCTCATGTACAGAGGAGAGGATC
Source organism: Grallaria varia (assembly GCA_013396735.1). Lineage (NCBI taxonomy): Eukaryota > Metazoa > Chordata > Aves > Passeriformes > Formicariidae > Grallaria > Grallaria varia. Next base: position 109,219 of record VWZG01002110.1, read on the forward strand.
TGGAAGTCTGTGCACAGTTGCAGAGGTGTCCTGTGATTGTAATTAGTGACATGGCAGGAAGGACTGCCATGATGGAGGGCTGTATGAATGGATAGAGGTGCTCAAGAAGGATAGGGGAGAGAGGCTAGGAGGCCTAACAAAGTATCAGCTCAAATATCTGGAGCCCTGGTTTGGAATGAATGAGCTGGCTGAGTGCTTAAGGATCAGAGTCAGAGGAGGATGCTACCAAAGGGCATGTTGTGGTCAAACTTCTGCTGCAAAGTCTGCTTGATTGACAAGTGGCCCAAAACTTCTCTGAACAAGTAGGAGTCATCTCTTTATCACAGGCCCTGGCTCTCTTGGGAGAGAAGCACTGTGTTCAAAGCACATGGGATACGCATTCCCAGTCTGTAAGAAAGAGGATGGGTCTAGTAGGAGGCAAGGACAAGCACAATTCCTTGTTTAACTAAACTTGGGCTCCTCACTACAAGAAAGATGCTGAGGTGCTGGAGTGTATCCAAAGAAGAGGAACAAAGCTGGTGAAGTTCTAGAGAACAAGTCCCATGAGGAGCAGCTGAGGGAGCTGGATTTGTTTATCCTGGAGAAAAGGAGGCTGAGGGTGGACCTTATCTCTCTCTACAGATACCTGAAAGGAGGTTGTAAAAAGGTGGGTGTTGGTCTCTTCTCCTAAGTAACAAGTGATATGACAAGAGGAAATGGCCTCAAGTGAGTTTTGGAGATTGGGCATAACACTATCTCAAAAACATTGACAAGGAGATTCCTGTAAACTGGAAGCTGGTCAGCCTCTCCTCACTCCCTCAGCGGATTAGCAAATCTTTCTGGAATTCATATCCAGCCATGTGAAGGACTGGAAGGTGGTTGGCAACAGCCAGCACGGATTTTAAAGGGCCAACTGTACCTGACCAGCTTGACTACTTCTTTTAAAGAGATGGACAGAGGAAAGAGCGGTTAATATCTCCTATCTGAGCTTAAGCAAGGCCTTAAGAACAGTCTGTCACAGTATCCTTACAGTCAGCTTGGTGAGATGCAGACTCGCTAGTTGAATTACAGAGCATGTGGGAAATCAGCTGAACTGCCAGGCTTTTGAAGGACTGTTATCAGCAGTACAAAGGCCACCTGGAGGCCAGTGGTTAGTGGCATTCCTCAGGGTTTGATGTCTGTATTAGTGTTGTGAAGGGCAGTCTGCCTCATCTAGTTGGTAGGTGATGCCAAATTGTAGAGCGACGCACAGGACGGGTCTACTTCGTGGCAGGCTGGAGAAATGAACCTATGGGAACCTCATAGAGCTGAGTAAAAGCAAAGATGAAATTTTGCACCTGGGACCAAACAAACCCATGCAATATTTCAGCTGCCTGGTTGAGGGGTAGTACTGCTCGACAGGGCTGGGAGGTTCTCAGGAATGGGCTGTGAAGGCTAACTACCTACCGACATACATTAGAAAATGTATAGCTGGCATGTTGAGAGGTCGTTTCTGTGTAGGACTTGAGACCACATCTGATATACTGTGTCTGGTTTGGGGCTTTCTGGTACAAGATATGCATATACATGAAGGTTGCCATGATGGTTAAGAAGCTGCGACCCATGATGCACAAAGAGGGTTGAGGTTGCTGGGTTTGTTTACTCTTGAGAAGTCTGAAGAAGGAGGTCTTCAGTTATCCGATGGGAATGCATAAGGACAACTGAGGCAGGCTCTTATTGGGGCTTCCCAGTTGAGAACTGTGAGATGAGTGAGAGAGCACATGAATGGGTAAAAAGATTAATCCTGATTAGATACTGGGTGGGGGGGAATCTGCAATGACAAAATTGAACATTGGAGTAGGCTGCCCAGAGAGGTTGTGGTTCTTCTCTTCTCGGAGTTAATCAGAACTCAACTGGATGAGACCCTGAGAATCCTCAGCTAGCTTTGATGCTGGATTTGTCTTCGGCCCTGAGCTGGGCTCTGCTTTGAACAGGGAATTGGACCGGTTGACTTCCAGAGGTCTGGAAGTCTTTTAGACTGATTTACTTCAGGAGCCTCTGCATGTAAAAGTTGGTTCTTCTCTGTGGGTGTTTTGGAAAAGGTATGCAGAAAAGTCTCTCCTATGTAGCCTATCTATTTTCTGTAAGAAATATGGAAGCTTAGCTTTTAAATCAGTTTTGTAAACTGATGGTGTTCCTGCCCACAGCAGAGACGTTGGAACTAGACGGTCTTTAAGGGCCCGTCCAACCCAAGCCATTCTGTGATTGTAAAATAATTCTGTATCTCTTCTTAGGAACTAGCATTTGATCCATATGAGTCATATGCACAAGATATTTTGCGACCTGGGTTTCATGATCATTTTCTAAGTCAATTATCAAAGCCAGGAGCAGCATTTTATTTACAGGTAACTTGCCTTTAAGTAAGACATATTATTGATATTACTATTTTAATTACATTTTGTTGTTGCTTCGATACGTTTATTGTTTTAAGACTGAAACTTATTTTGTTTCTAGTCAATAGGTGAAGGCTTTAAAGAAGCTGTCCAGTATGTTCTACCCCGACTGCTCCTTGCCCCTGTTTACCACTGTCTTCATTATTTTGAACTGCTAAAAGTAAGAATGTTGTGTCAATCTGTTGTGTTTGGTTTTGTGTTTTGGTTTTTTTTAATAACTCTCAGTGCTAGATACCAGAGCTTTGTGTGCACAGTTAGGTGTAAAATCTTTTACTAGAATGTGAATAATGAAACTGCTGGGTTGAAAGAAAAGCAGGCTATGTGCTTTGCGGATGTGTGCTATAATTAACCGAATATCAGTTCGTAATTTCATGGAAGTTTTGTAGTAGCTAATGATTTCTGTAACATTACCAAGTTACTATTAATTTAGAAAGCAATAGAGATCTACATATTCCTGTTCTTGGAATGATAGTTTCAACAGGTAATGGCAAATTACTGCATTATAGAAAATGTCCAAGGCTTTCTCAAGCTGTTACTTTGTAAATTTGAAATTACAGCAAGAGTTCCCTTCTGACTTCATTTTGTTTTAGTAAAAGGTTCTCTGTTCTTGCAGTATACATTCCATAGGCTTGTAAAGATGATATCTTTCCTTCAAAGGGAAGACTTGGTTGATGTATGTACTATTTGGGCTTTTTGTAATGAGACCATCCATCAACAGGGCAACAGTAACATATACATGTAAAGAAAATAGCTACAGAATGTTTTTCTGGGCCATTTATTAACATTTAGTAATGATCTTTAAGGAGTGTAAAGCATTTTGAGGAAAACTTTCAAGCAAAATCTTCATTCAGACTTAGTGGAAACTCTTAAGACATCAGTGTTTGAAACAAATACATAGGGAAATTTGGATCAGAAGTTAAAAAAAAAAACAAACAAACAGAAAAGCTCTGCTTTTTGAAGAAATCTGTACGTGTTTCCTTGGATGTTTGTTTGGTTGTCTTTGAATAACCCAGTACTTAGGTCATCTTTGCATCTGTGTCTACAGTTTTAACACCATTGTTACTGATTTAGATCTACATGGGCAGCTTTGGCACATAGGTTGTCTTATATAAAATGCATTTTGAAAAATGTTGGGATGTATGCTTGATCTGTTTGTCCGGTTCATTGGTTTGGTCTGACTTTTCACACATCTTTTAAAATATTAAACATTTTCCTTTCATGGCAATGAATTAGAAGGGAGGTGTGATACAGCTTGTTTGCATTTTGTATGATAAAGACCTGCACAGACATAAGGTTTCTCTGCTCATGCTTTTATCACACAGTCTCAAAATGCTGTACCTAGAGGCTTTACATACTTCTATGTGAACATGGCATTGTCTTCTATAACATACAAAGCATGAAGGATTAATGTTGTCTGACACGCAGGCATCCTGTGTCACTTCACTGGCAGTTTTAAGGAGGGAAAGGGGGCATGTGTGCTTATGGAATGGGGAGCAGCTCATGTTTGCCTTTGTTAGGGCAAACTGGAGTCTCAGCTGAGCCCACCTCCAAGAGGTGATCAGTCTTTGCGACTCATGACCTTTGCTTTATGTGGAATTCTTGTTTCTCTGCATTCAGGCTCTACACACACATCCTCCAGCCTGTGTCAATCTGGTATTATTGGGCTGGATTTTATTCTATATGTGATAACCTTCCAGTTTTTCTTTTCACTGCGTTGCTCATCTCACATTTTAGTGAGACACCTGTCACTGTGCTCTGTCAGTACACACAACAGGCAGTGATGGATAATAGACACACATGAAGAGAAATGAGTTGATGTATGTGCATTCAGCATATGAATCCCTCCCTTAAGTAGTCCCTGCTAGCAATAACATTTTCTTTTCTATATATGGAATCTTTAAACGCATTCCAGCTTGATCGTAATTCAAAATCACCTGACAGAAGAGAAGGTTACCTGCTACAGAAGGGCATTGGTAAAATTATTTTGCCATTTCATCCTCACAATTTCACTGATGCAAGGTTGTATTGAATTCTCTCGTATGGTAAGAGACCTGATTTAGTGATTGCAGGCATATCTATAAATAGTCAAGTTAAAAACGCTATGAAAATGCATCTCTTGGTATGAAGAGACAAAATGTTGGCAAAGTAACATGTGGAAAACCCATTTTATTTCTCCTGAATATAGATACACTTAAGGCTCAGCATTATTCTTTGAGCTGTGTTGTGTAATGTTACATACTTTGAAGTTATCTAAAATGCCTTTCCTTTACTTTCTAACTATGCAAACTACCAAAAAAAAAAAAGTAAATGTCTAGTCACTAATGGTCATCCTATTTAGAAACTAAAGCCTCCTGAAGTTGGGCAGGGCACCAGGAGTACACAAATGCATGTTCTCTTTTTAGCTGAAGCTACCTTGTTGAAAAATTAGCATAGGACTAAGGGCTGTGTTCTCCTTCAATCAACCTGAAAAGTCCTCAAACTTCTGTATGGTAAACTAACTATATAAAATAGCAGCTTCATAGGTGACTACCCTTTTCTGCAAATTTTCAGATAATATTCATGGGCTTTTCTAAACTATAGAATCACAGAATTCTGTGAATAGAAATGTGGACTCTTAAATGAAAGGTAGGTTGGTATAAACAGTGCAGTTATATGTGACCTTCAGTAATTGATAAAAGACGTTTACAAGACCTTTAAATTGAATTTGGCACTGTTTCAATTGCTGTAAATTTGTATGTATGTATGATACCCTTTCCTTTCATTGGGTAAATAGAACATTATTTTAAAATTATTTATTTTCCAAGTAGGGATGCTACAAACTTTGCTTAGTTGAAACAGCATGTTCTGGGAAACAGGAGAGCTTGATAGTGTTGCGTTTTTTTAAGACCAAGTGCAGACTTGACTCCCATGATTCACAAATGGTAACCTGTTGTCTCTTTGATAATATTTTTTAGTTGGAATTCTACCTATAATGATCTAAAAATCACAGGATGCTTTCATTTCACACCAGCATCTAGTGTGTTTTATTTATTTTTTTCAGACTTTGTTCTTAGATTATAAATACCTCCTAGTCTTTCTACTGAATGGCAATTCAGCTCAAGTAGGAATACTCCTCAGTTAAACTTCTTCCGCTCTTGCCATTATAATGGTGAAATGGTGCTAATGGTGAAAATAATAATTGTTTTGACAACATCTTTCAGGGTGGTAAGCCATGCTTTTCCCAACCTGGTGGTATTAAAAGTTTTATATGTTGCTGAAGAAGGCACAAGGTGGTAAAATGTTAGTAGTTTAGGACTAGAGTATCTTCAGCTTGGTCCCTTAATTTTCTTGCTGTGTGTTGTTGTTGGGCAACTCATCCCTGACTATTTTGGGCTTTGACTTCACTTTGATTCTCAGCCTTGTTTCAGCCAGTGTCATGTTCCAGAGTGTAACAAATTTAATGAGTACGGTTTGTGATCACATCTGTAAGTGGTGTAACCCAGCCCAGGGTGGAGAATCACTGAGTCCTAATTAGTTGAACTTTGGCAATCTGCAAAGCTTTTACAATATCTCCAGTCATCATTACCTCAAAACACTGTCTGGATTGCTTGCCTTTAGTACAGGCGCTGAGATTTACAGGTTCTCTTGCTCTAATCAATTCTTAAAATAGCCTTCAATTACTACTAAAGTCAGGAAATCACAGATTTGAACTAGCTGTGAATTATTTTAAGCAAGTATTCACTTAATGCCAGCAAAAGATTTTACTTTCTGAAGGCACTTTGCCTTCAGTGCTTCTTTCCAAACATAGTAACTTGTATGCACAATACAGTTTTGAAATAAAATCAAAATCAGAAGTATTACTGTTTTACGTAATTTGTATATGTAACTGCAGATGTGGGTCACTTATTATATCCACTGGGCATAATGTGTGATTCTAGGTCACTGTGACAGATGAAGGTCTATCTGTTGGACGAAGTGTAGCTTGACCAAACTGTTGCTAGTGTGTGATAAGGACTACAAAGAGCATTTGAGTGTTTCCTTGGAGAAAAAGCTGGGTTGGTATAAAATTTGATCTGAAGTCTAAGAAGATTTTTCCTAGAATATGATAGTAGGTGAAAAAATTAAGAAACTTCATTAAACTTAACCTAAGAAGATTTGTATTGCAACTGAATTGTCAGAAAGGTACAGAAGTTGTGTCTTATGGCAAAAGTTGGTAAATGAGGTTCTGTATTTATTTCTTGCTTGTGAGGTTTCACTGACAATATTTGTATTTCTTTCCTCCTTTAAATGTTAGTGGGCTTATGCTTTAAGTCAGTTCTGTGTTTGTCAGCCAGAAGAGAAGTTGATAGGGGAAAATAAAACTTTGTGACATGGGGGTGTATGTGCACTTTTCTCAGAAACTTAGTTATTGTTAATCTAACTAATTGGTCTGTCTGATGTAGCTCTTCAGTTTTCTTTTTAGCTATGACAATTGTCCTGTGTGTTTGTGTCAGATAAATATATGCACATGTGCATCACTTCATTTGTCAATTATATATGTCATCTGTTATGGAGTTGTAATGGGGCTGTATGTTTTGTTTTATAGGGGTTTTTTTTCCTTATACACAGGATATATCTGGGTTTTTGAGAAGCAGATGTCTCTTTTCAGAAAATTTTCTAATGAGAAGTAATTACCTAAGAGAATATTTTTTTCTGTTATCCATCTAAAGTTGCTTTTCTGCAAAAACTGGATAAAGTATAACAGAAGTAAAAGTAAAAAATTCCTCCTGATGCTTTGCTTGCAATGCTCACTTGAGCTGTGTTATGAATCTGCTGCCTGACCAACAAAAGCTGTACTTTGGTCCTTTGAAGCAGGGAGGATGTCACAGGGCCAGAGTTCTTAATCTAGATGATGCCGTCTTTGGGAAGCCAAATGAAGCACTGACTGGATTCCAACGTATGACTTCACTTATGTGTTTAACCGTAGAGTTCCAAAGTCCTCTTTTCCAACCAGTCTTCTAGAAATACCTGCGTGGCAAATTCTCCACGGTACAGTGGGAGTTAGAAGAGCTATATTGTAACTGGCTGCATGCTGGGGCTGGGGATCTGTTCCCAGTTTTCAGTGGCTGCTGTTAATGAGGGCACATAGCTCTTAGCTTACATGGCAGCAGTTTATGCTGAACACCCGAGGCCAGGCTGTTATGAAAATAGATGGGTGTTACAGGAACTTGGACAAATTTTGATCCTTTTTTTTTCTGTGCTAACTAAAAGTTTGGACACAATCCATCGAGGATTGAATGTTAAGAAGCTGGGATTTTCAACTCCTAGTTTTTGTGACTGTGGCAGTCAGGATACAGTCCCTGATACACTTGTATTGCGGTATAATCTTTCAATAACAATAGTGTATCTCCTTATCCTCTTCTCCTGCCACATTCTGTACAAAACCCAGATCCTTGGAAAGAGGTAATGCTTGATTGAGGCTTTTATATGCTTGATTTCTTCAGTGGAAATGCTTCTAGATGTGAAGCTGTGGATTTAGTCCCACTACCAGCATGCTTTATCTGTTTGCTCCTGTATCAGTGGAGATTTATGTTTTCTGTCAGTACTTTGATACCTTCAGTAGAAACTGATGGAAATATGTAGGAAATAGCAAACACAAGTAAAATGAAACAAGCTCCATTAGTGCTTTCTGTAGACCAAATCTACAGATGGATTTCTGCTTGTCATCCTTCATTTCGCTTGCTGTTTTTTACTTAATTGCCAGGGTTCCTCTTAAAATGAACAGGATTCTACTGTTGCTTCCTAGGAAGTCTCTGAAATTGTGAATTCACCTTACACAGTGTTCAAATATTCATACATTTCTGTTCAAAAATTCATGTATTTCTATCCAAACCTAGAGGTGTCATCCAGTTTTGCTTATAGCCTTGTAACCTTGTCTGGCAAAGATCAGACTTGAATTCTGTCGAAGCAGAGAAAGTGGATTTCAATCCACTTTGGAATTACAAAAGAGAAAGGGAAGATGTTTTTAAATTGCATTGACTTTACTATGATGGAAAATTTGGGGGAAGAAAATGGAAGACCTCAATTACAATTGTGGAAGCACATAGGTAAATATTTTGTGATACTACAAATACTGATCTAACTAAATGTTACGAATTTAATTATGAGTTTTAAATTTCTAATATATTCTGCAGGTCTGCTAATAATGATGAGACAAAGCAAAGTGACAGTAAGAAAGAAGAGTTTCAGAGCATGAAGGCTCTGGAAGGATCTGTGTGAACTTGTACATTTGTTGCAGAAAGGTAATGATTCTGCCATGGAAGAGGCATCAGCATATGCAAAAAAAACCCCCATATTTCTGGAGAATGCAGAGCAAATGGGTCTTCCATACTCTGAGAAGACAAGGATTCCCATAAACAAATTAGCCATTTCTGTAGTAATAGAATCTGGGCATGTAAAATGCAGAAATGCCAGCTAGTAGCCTACAAATAGTCTGCATGCTTAGGAAATGGTTTTATGAGAGCATCCAGGAATGTATTTGAAAAAAAGGCTTTGTTTTTCCATCCCTTCCATGACAAAGGAGATGTTGAATGTACGAGCTGACATTGATCACATACATAAATCCCTTCTCGGCTGCGGGAACTGAGAGGAAAATTGCACTTCTTGCTGGGTGCAGTAGCTCTTGAGCAAACCTAAGCTGGAATGTGGTCTCCTGACAGGCTATACCCATTTATGGGAATGCCAGGGGGAAATTGGCACTTAAGAAACCTGTTACAATAAACTTTGAACTGTTGAATTGGTGAAACGTCAGCTGACACAGAGTTGTGTAGTATGTATTTCTGAATGGGTCTTCAAACCTCTTCCTCAATGTCCATCCTGATTTGCAAAAGTGCCCTTCAGAGGAGTGTAATTTAATTCTGAAACAGGTTTATTTTAATTTTATACACAGCCTCCCTCCCCAAATAAGAACATTCACATTGAGTAATCAAAGTAGTAATTCCTTAAGTTCATGTTTGTTTAGCTCAAATGTTTTTACTTTTTTGGGCTCAGATGACGTTTGGTGTACTTTAATTTTCAACATATATTTAAGATCTCTTATAAGTCACATAGTAAAGATGTGAGAGAGCCTGTAATCTTGTACTAAAAATTCCAATGCTTTTTATTTTCCTCTCTTTTAATGCTTTACTTGTCCAGTGTGCTTCCCAGTGGGCTGATTGTATTTTCTATTTTGAGTTAAAACTTAATGTGAAATAAAAGGTGAGGGCTTTTTTTACCTCCTGTGTCTTTTGAGATGTACTTCCAAGAGAATGCTGAAGGCTTTTTGTAACTAATTATCTGATATCTGGAGTTTGATATTTGATATGTTTATGTAAGATGGTGCAAGTTTATGTAACTTTTTAAAATGAAACTAAGAAGGCATAGTTAAACTTTGAGTGGAGAAAAAGTTTCTATCATTACTTCAGTTATATATTAAGTTCTGTTCCACTCTTAATGCAACTAACAATTCTGCTGTAATATATATCTAAACAAATAGTTGGATAACTGTATGAATATTTTTACTTCACCGTGCTCAAGACTGTTTGAGTTTATATGCAAACAAAATGACTTTTCAAATTTCAGTGCATTAAAGCTGTGTATGTATGTCCAGGAATATGGCATGTGAGGTTTCCTTCAGCGTTGTAGTGTGAGTGCATTTTAGTTTGCTAACATTTTCCAGATGTGTGTAGTGTTCCCTGCAGTTGTCCCCATTTGCTCTTCCAGGTGATTTCGTGATGCTTTCTAAAAATTAAAGTTTCTAGACATGAGAACACTTTTTTCCCTCAATATACTGCTGCTGTGGGCTGAGTTTTTTATTATTTGTAGGAATTACAAAAAGTCAGAGAAGGTTCTTGGGTATCTCAATGCTTATTGAACCAGTTCCAGGATTGTTTTGTGGCAAAGTGCCGGAAGACCTGCCTGCTTTTGTTGAAGGAGAAACCCTGTTTGTTTTTATTCTTGATTATAAAATGGTCTGTTTCAGGATTGTCTTTTGGTAGGTACCCCATTCTCAGAACCATGTTGAAGTAAATGGTGAGGCATTGGAACAAAAGCTGGAGTAACTGGTGTTGGTGCACGTCAGGTTCTCATGTACATTGCTTACCTGTGAAGCAGATAAGTGGGTCATGCTGCAGACCAGGCTTGCTTTGTCAGCTCTGCAGGTGTTTTATGGGCTGTGGGCTTTAGGATCTATGACGAAATTACATAGTGGGTTTTGAAGAGGTTTCTCTGAAACAGCACCAGTTTGAGCTCATTGTTATACATGGTGTGGAGCTTCCACTTGTAACATTGGACTGTTGTGCACTAAACTTCTTGGGTTAATGTTCTGAGGGGCAGTAAGTACCTAAAACCAAATAATCTCGAGTTAAGCTTAAGCAAACACAGTTTTGATTTCCCTGCCTCCTGTATTCGGCTCTGTCTTCTGTGTATTGAAGCTGATTTGTGATCTTACCTTGGAGATGAATTGGTGAACTTGCAGTTCACAAATTTCAGTGGTTAGATTTAGAATAATCTTCTAGGAAGACAGAAGTCTAGACTGTGATACAAGCCCTAAAGTACAAGAATTTATATCCATCATGGCACCTACTAATATGGTTATATCTGTGTATTCTCATATGTATTGTCTACCATTGGATTTCTAGATAGGTGCTTCCCTGAGTGAAAGAGGACAACTACCATAGTCTAATTTTGCACTGCACGAGAAAGATTTCTTTTATATCTGTTTGGAATTTCTGGGGTTTATAAATGTCTAATCTTTGTGTTAGCAACAACTACAACAAAATATCCTGTCTTGCATTTCTTCATATTTCTTCAGAACTTGTAGCCTAGAATGTAGAGCAGGTTTTTTTATTAGGAATTTTCTAGCAGTCTATATCCCAGGTTTGTTTTCCTTAAATGATCGGAATACTTTGCATGTAGTAGTGTGAATCACATTAGCTATAAGCCAGTATTTTCTCATAAGATTGTTAAAGACCGCAATATCTATAATACTACTAATAATCAGAAATCTGCACTTCCTTCACATAATATTACAGTATTCTTCACAGTGCACTTTATTTAAAAAAAAAAAAAAAAACACAAAACCCCCTCCAGAAACAACCACCACTCACTTAGCCTCTCTGTGGTTCATTCATTAGGGGGCACTGCTTAGCTATAGAAGAATCAGTGGAATTTGCAGTTGGCTTTCCAGTGATGCCATTTCACTTTCCATAATCACCTCTTTCAAACTGTCTGGGGGCAGTGTGAGATGCAAACATAGCTGTAATTTAAGCTCAATTCTGAGTAAGTCTGGTTTTGGTAATTGTAATACAAGACCATGCTAGCTTATAAACTTGCAAATTTCAGTGTCCAGAGAAATGTCTTCTTAGTAGTTCACAGCACTGTCTGGTTTGCCATTTATGTTGGTCTTACGTGTGAGAAGACACGTACTTCTACCCACTACTTTGTAAATACTAAACCTGGAGCATAATTGCACGCACTGGACTTCAATTTAGTTTCTATTTACCATTTATCATTGCTCCCAGTGGATCCTGATGGGGAAATATTAACTGCTTTCTCTCCCACACTACATACAAATACGTGTTTTGCTTTAGGACACGGACTTTTCTGTGATGAATACCAACATTTTTGCAGCTGCAGAGAGTTGGCTGTAAAAAGCGTTTTATAAGCAACATAGGAGCAGAATGCTTTGCAGTAATGAATCTGTAACAGTTTGTTTTTGAAGAGAATATACAGAATATTGTAGCACCTAATAAGGCTTATTTTCAAGGAGACTAGACTAAAACAATCTCATCTCTTGCTGAAGAGTCGCAACCCAAAAGTTATAGGAAATCCAGCCAGACTGTTTTGATGGAAGTTTGTAAAAAGGCAGCACGCAAGCAAAGAGCTTCTCTGAACTCTTGTGCGGGAAGGATGCAAAATATCAAAGATAGTTACAGGTTTTTCTTAGCTTTCTTTCAGGACTTCTGCCAGTGGTGCTGCGCCTGCCTCATTTGTCTGAAATACTCTCTAAACCTAGATGGTCTGCATAACCAAAGGAAAGAAAAGATGATACCTCTACTAAATCTAGGGAGAATATGACAAAGGTGGTGTGTTCCTTCTTGAAGTGATGTATTCTCACCAAGATATTTTGGGAAGTAATGCTGATTGTGATGCTTTTTCAGTGGTTGTTACACTCATACTTAGTGCTGCTTAGGTTGAGAGCATGACATTGCACGACATGAACCAAAGCTGCCTGGAATAATTTTTGTGATGAACCTTATGTCTGAAAACACAAACTCTGGTGTTGACAACTATTGCATTGAATGATTAACTCTGGTTAGGGAAAAATGTAATGCTCTTCTCTGACCCACTCAAATGTCAAACATGTGTATGTTGTATTCAGTTGGATTTTGGAGGACAATGCTTATATTTCACACTGAAAACAAACAACATGATTGGACTGTTTCCAAGGGTGTCTAACTCTGATATGTGCTGGCCTGTTGCTTCACTTCTACCACGTCTATCAAAATACATCTTTTCAATTGTGCAGAGCCAATTGTTGGTGGGTAGTAGTCTAAAATGATTGTCTCTTAATAATCCTGTAAACATTATTTCAGTTTTATGTCTAAGCCACAGCTGTAGTCACCAATTTTTTTCAATAACTATAACATGAAACATTTTAATGCTTAAATGAAGATTTAAGATGAGAAACTTAACTCACCCATAGTATTAAACATGGCAGATCTTGTTTTATAAAATTTAACCTGTCTTAATGATAGTTATGGACAAAATATTAGTATTAACCTTTCTCATACAGTTTTAGTTTACAATTTAAGGGGACTTGTTATATGGGGCACGTGCTGAAGGAGAAGCTGGGGGAGTGGGCTTACTTATTCTGAGTAAAAGGAGCCTAAGGAGGAGAAGAAGCCTTCCTCCCATCTTTGACTGTGTGATGGGGTGGGGTAGACGGAGAAATACTGTTCCCAGCTGCATAGTGCTTCCACGTATTCCGCTCTGAAAAGTCAATAAGGGAAATCCTGATATGCTGTTGGGGGAAAAAACAGCTTTTACCTGGAGGGCTTTCATACACTGGAACAGATTGTCCAGAAAGGTTGTGACTGCTCTGTCTTGAGAATGATTCAAAACTCAGTATGGCTCTAGGCAACCTGATATGTGTCGGCTCTGCAGTTGAGCTGGATGTTGGATAAGATAATCTCTAAGGTCCCCTTCAACCTAAAGTATTGATTAGACTGTTGCTAGTGAGATGAGAGCTCTTGTAATCTTCTGTTTGTAAATATGATGGAGTTTTGCTTAGCTTTGGGTCCAGCTTGTCTGTTCCAGAAGTGTTTATATGTGTTACAAACAGGCAGACATTCCACTGATTTGATCTTGTGCTGTAGAATGGTGTGTATGGGGATCTCCTTCCTCACTTTTTCCTCTTAAGATTTAACATCTCTAATTGTTCCTTTAAGGCGATGTAGGGTGAGCCAAACTAGTTTGAGACAAATCATGCCTGTCTGAGTGTGTTTGTGTCTGGGGGGGCCTTAGTGGCTACGGCTCTCCTTTTACTGAGATTAAGCTCTTAGCAGTCAGTTGTCTCTCACCTGTGCCAGTAAGGCACCTGGTTATTTCATTAACTTTAATAACAAGCAGGAACATGCAAAATCAGCAGATGCTTAGATTTCTTCTTCCTGGGTCAAACTTCTGGATTTTCACATACCAGAATGCTTGTAACACTTTCTTGTCTTTGACTTTCAATGTTCACAGCAATTGGAAGAGAAAAGTGAGGATGAAGAGGATAAAGAATGCTTAAAGCAAGCAATAACTGCCCTACTCAATCTTCAAAGCAGTATGGAACGGATATGCTCCAAAAGCCTTGCAAAACGAAGGCTTAGGTAAACGTTTCCGGTTTTCCTGCTCTCTGCTCTTAATGCTTTGCTATAAATCCAGGGCTCCCAGTTCCTCTTTTAGTAAACAATGAACAAAATAGTTTGTGACAAGCCTACTTTTTCAGAGGAAGTGACATCAAAGCCAAGATAATTTGTTATTGTTTTAAAACAGTTCTGATTTCTATGTGTCCTTGCAAAGTGGTAGTTGAGACGTTCTGAGTATTCACTGGTAAGTCGAAAGTTATGTCACTTGTGGGTTAATTATGCCCAGATAATAAATATCCACCTAAATATAGTGTAAAAGTACCTTTCTGTGTGATTAGAAGGGAATGTTCATTAATTTGAAACTACTTAATTGGAAGAAGTTTTTGTGCAATGGGTAGTTAAACTTATCACTGGATAAAAGAAACAGATGCATAGCTAACTAGTATTTAGTTGCACCGTTGTAACAAATTCTTGGATTATGCTGTTTCTTTCGATGCTGATATTTGTGTAATTATTTAAACTTGTTAAAACTTTGCTGTTGCTCTTAAAATAGTTTCAGTATTTTCTTTGCCAGACAAGTTTTGTGCTGCAGTCTTTAGGCTTGGAGATGAATGCATTTAACAGCTTATTTTTATTGAATGTGCTTGTTTCAAATGAATTCAATCTAAAATTATTTTGTTGGTTATGGAAGTTGAGTGGTTTTTTTGGCTGAGAAGCACTAACAGCTTGCCTGCTTCTGGTTGCCTGTGTTCAGGTAAAACATTCACTGCTGAAGATGAGTGGAGAATTTATCAGATGAGTTACTTCACAGAAACATTAGTCAAGGCTTATAATGATGCTGATATTGAGTGCTGAAATTGTAGAATTCACACTACTCAGAATGATGATCTGGTGTTTTTGCTGTTAGTGGTGGTTGTATTTTTCAAATACATGTATACTAACAGGTTGCCTTTCTTCCTTCCTTCACTGAAGTGAATCTGCATGCCGGTTCTATACTCAGCAGATGAAGGGGAAACAGCTAGCAATTAAGAAAATGAATGAAATCCAGAAAAATATTGATGGTTGGGAGGGTAAAGACATTGGACAATGCTGTAACGAGTTCATCATGGAAGGAACACTCACACGTGTGGGAGCAAAGCACGAGAGACACATATTTCTATTTGATGGCTTGATGATTTGCTGTAAGTCGAATCATGGCCAGCCAAGACTTCCTGGTGCTAGCAATGCAGAGTATCGACTAAAGGAAAAGTTCTTCATGCGAAAGGTACAAATCAATGATAAAGATGACACTAATGAGTACAGACATGCTTTTGAAATCATCTTAAAAGATGAGAACAGTGTTATTTTTGCTGCTAAATCAGCTGAAGAGAAAAACAATTGGATGGCAGCATTGATATCTTTGCAATATAGAAGCACCCTGGAAAGAATGTTGGATGTAACGATGTTACAGGAGGAAAAAGAGGAGCAGATGAGATTTCCAAATCCTGAGCTTTATAGATTTGCAGAACCAGACTCTGAAGAGAATATTGTGTTTGAAGAAAACATGCAGCCCAAATCTGGAATCCCCATCATCAAGGCGGGAACTGTTGTGAAGCTCATCGAGAGGCTGACTTACCACATGTATGCAGGTGAGGTGCTTCATTTATATAGCCAAAACTCACGGTGGTGACTCGTTTATGCTTCTCTTCCTCTGTTAAATACATGCAGCAAAATATATCAAGTGAGTAGAAAGTGAATGTGCTTTGCAGTGCAGATACTCTGATGTGCTTTTTGAGTTACAGTGTTGAGACCTAAATATGCCCTGCCGTAGCTGTTAACAATATGAATCCTGTTTGGCTGAACCTAGTGGGATATGCATGTGCATAAGGTTATTCTCCTGCAAGGGATGGGGGGATGGGGGCCTGCAGGAATTGAGCTCTAGACAATACTTTTTCCTTTATGCCCCAGTCCACAAGAATTGCCTTCCCTGGAGACTTCCAAAGCTGGGTGGCACGTGAAGCGCCAGCATTGCAGGAGAGAATTAAGGGCCCAGTGTTTTCAGTTAAGGGTTGTACTCTGTCATCTCTTACCTATGTCCGTGCTGGCACGTAATGGGAAGGCCAATATCAGCTTGATAGAAGCAGTCACTTGCATAATTTGGCCTCAGAACTTTGCCTTAATCAGAACTTCGGGGAGGATTTGATGTAAGGTCTTTTGACTTAGGGTTTCTGTTTGTGCTGAAGACACATTAAAAATGTTGATGTGATCATCCAGGCTAACCTCAGTGTGTGGAGTTTTTCTTGATAACGTCCCAGGATTCTCATAAGCTCTGCTGCAAAGCATGGGCTTGCATTTGGGGTTTGGTTTTTTTTTGGTTATTTTTCTGATTCTATCTGTATATCAGTTATTCTAAAACTTCACACATCTTGGTATTAGTGCTTTTCGTATTCAGCAGTTTCTTTTTTTTCTGTCTTTCTTTTTGCACTCTAATTATCATAGGTTGTTCTTCTGCAGCTCAGTCCTAAATACCCTGCATAAACCAGAAATATTTGTTTGAAAGAATATAATTTTAAGAATATATGTATATAAAATATAAAGAATACAATTATAAGCAGAATTTAATTTCTGTAGTTTAGTTCTCTGTTTACTTTTTTGAATACTTGTAATTACATCTCTTTACTCACTGCCTTTATTGCTCTTCTTCTCATCTTCTTGAATTTTTCTAACATTCACTAGAAAGCCAAATGCAATATTGTGCTGGCAGTTTTTACCAGAGCAGTTTTGTGCCTGTCTTCATTTTCTTGTAGCTTTATAAACTTCTAGCTCTTGGCTCCAAATTTTATAGGCATGATTTATTACGTAATTTTACGGTTTTGGAAATTAAAATCAAACAATTCAGCCTTAGAGACAGGAAAACACTTTTATTGTTATTATTTTTAAAGCTAACATTGTTTTTGCCAAAGTATTAGCGAAAATAGTACATCGTTAGTGCCCTTATGAACATCTGCTTTGCTTTGGCTAACTTGTGCACCATTGAGAATTGCCTTTTTCAGATGTGCTGGGACTTCAGTGCCATAGCCTTGGCATTGTTCCAGGTGCTAACAGGGCTCTTCAGGCTTTGTATCTGTCCAGGGACCCACAAACTACATTCTCCAGTTCCATAAAACAGGAAGACCTGCTTTTGTGGAGTGTGAGACTTGTATGTCTCTTGTATGGGTTTTTTTTGCATCTGCATCTTTTTCTTTGGCCTTTCTAGCACATAGAACATCAAAAATTCAGATAATTGATTAGATCCATTTTATCCACTGTCGTTTAAATCCCTGCTTGTGACAGTCTCTATTTAATAGAGCTGTAAGTTGGTTACTTGAAGCCTAATGTTGTAAGTACAGGTGACATTGACCAAACTACTGCACAAGAAAACTGAGAACATGAGCACTGTGAGACGGGCTGAAAGACTTTGACCAGAAGCATAAAAATGGTTGTCATGTAATGTATTTAGCCTGCCTTTGTAGCCTTAAAGATCTTAGTGCAACATACATGGCCCTGATGCTAAATTGCTAGATTGTGCATCATTTCTCAGTACTCTTATCTTCTATACCTTCTGTTTTATAATTGTTTCTCTATAAGGAAAAACATCATTGTTCTAATCATTCTGTGCAGTCTTTTCCAGGGGTACAAAGAAATAAGAGATATGGTGACTCAGCCAAAAACGTTCTGTGGTACAGGAAACATGGTCCATTTACAGTGTAAATCATTCAGTGTTTAGGTGATCTTGGGAGATGCAGGGAGTAGAGCAGCAACTTTGTGCAGTGACACTTCAGCTCTTTCATATGTGTCTCAGCTGAGCTCAAGGCTTCTGGTTTGCTTGGAGAATGGGAAGATGGGTACTCTGGTGCTATGTAACCAAACAGCTGCAGACTGGAGAAATGCTTTTCTTGCCCCACATAGGATTGTGTATATGTGATGGTAATATTAAAAAACTTTGTTGACTTTATATTCATGTGCCAGAATAGCAAGCCTTTAGTTTTCTGGGACAACTTTTCTCAAATACGTTGTGGCGGGTTATGTCAGCCCTTGATCTGACAGTCCAAAGACAGTATTTGCTGTAGCTGTGACTTCTCTTTAGGTTTTTATCTTTGTAGGTCAAGTGGTATGAAGCATAATTTCAGATGGAGTTCCAGAGGTGGTATGAATTTGCTGCAGGTAGCTGAAGAGCAGTTTCGTTAGTTGCATATTGAGGAGTACATGGGCTGTGTTCAGACAGTAGTCAAATCAGGTCTCAATGTTTTTGTCATCTGTGAAGATCCACATGATGCATGTCATTTGTAGATATGGGTGTTGGACCTTTTATTTTAATTCCCTCACCCCCCTGACAATGCACAAACCATTTTATCAGCTGAAATATTTCCCTGTTACACTGTGGAACAGGGACAGCTCTAAGGAAGCAATGCTGCTGGGGCTGGGAGGTGTCCCATCACCACGAGAGCTCAGACGGGGAGACAGCCCTGATGGCCACCTGGCCACAAGGTGCAGCAGACTGTCCAAACTGCCCTGTGGTGGAGCAGCAACACAGGGAGAAATCTCCTCCGCAAAAGCAGCTCTCCACATATTTTTATGTGAGAGAAAACTGCCCTTCAATTAGAAATTCAAGTTCTGACCCTATTTCCATATTCTGGTGGGTTTTACTTGTTTTAACATGTTTCTACATTCATTATCTCCTCTTGCCTGATTCTTGTTTAAGAGCAGCTGGGTTAGGTGGTACAGAGATTTTAAAGTCATGGCAATTTTTTATTTTTTTTATCTATAGGGCAGTGCTCTTCTATTTTTAAAGCTTTGATATGTTAAGAGTGCTTGTGCGTCATCATAGTGTCCGTTTCCTTTCTTAAGGAATTCAAGGGTGATTATTTATAAATCCTTGTAGAACAAGTTATTGTTCTTTTTTAGCTTTCAAATTGGCTGCATTGAAGAGAGAATTATCACATGAACAGACATCCTGGCTAACTAGTGTTGTCTGTATTTTTTTTAACACTTGCTCATATGTTGTACACTATTTTGAGTTACAGTCTTTGCTAGTAAGATAACAAAGTTAGATTTGATCTTCTGATCTACTTCATTTAAAATTCAATATGTACTGTGGATTTATATGCTGACCCTACCTGTAAATAACAATAGCTATGACTCGGAGCTTGCAGTGGTCTGAAAATGTTAATTGCTATGGAGGCTTTCTTTCTCATGTAGACAAAATCTGTTTAGGGTAGATGCTGTGTACAGAATGCAAGCTGAGAAAACATGAGTTACTGTGCTTCTTTAGTACAACAAAAATGATGTATTTCCATGATGAGGATGATGGGGACCCAGATGACATTTTTTGTGCAAAAGGTATTGGAGTTTTGCCTTTAAAAATAAGAGTGATGGGAGAGGGATTATGAGTAGAGAAATGGAGTTACGAAGAACGTGGGTAAAGCAGAATGGCTAATTAAGAAATGGGAATTATCATATAGCATTAGGTCAAATAATGCAGTCTTTTTTTTTCCTGAGTTACAGCCTGTAGGAACTCCTGCTTCAAGTCCTGTGTCCTCCTCTTCAGCCATTCTGTCTTAGAACAATTGCCAGTCGAAGTTTGTTTTTAAAATAGGAATATGGATTTAATATGCAAAGCCATTGCAATCCACTCATTAACTTTGTTCAGTGATAACAGTGTTAACCTTGTTTCTGGTCAGCTCTGTGCAGTGCCAGTGTGCTGTCACTGCATTTCCTCATACTTGAAAACAAATGGTTTTGCTTTTGTAATTATGGGAGACACTTTGGTTTTCTGTTTTGAATGCATACTTGTTTTTAAAACACATTTTCATATTTTAAATGAATTGGTATGTGATTAGTTTAAATGAAATGGGTTAATTTTCTTGAAGTGAAATAAATATAACCTCAAAGTATAGCTCTCAAGTTAGCTGAAAAAATATCGAGGCTGCCTTGACCATGACCAGATGTACCAGTTTAGGGAAAACGTTCTCCCCTGGAAGAGGCCTTTTCTCCCCAGTGCAAAGTTCCTTGCTGTATCTTTTGAGTTATCGTGTCCCAGTCACTGTCAAAGCCAAAGCTGTTGGCTAGATGGCTCATAATTGAAATTGTCTATTATTTTTGAAGTCATTGGAAAAGAATGCAGTCTTTTAATAATTGAAGGGGGGAGGGAAGTAATTGTTGTGAATTTTCAACAGCATAAAAATTGGTTTTAATTTCTGCTTTGTATTGCTATTTTAAGAGATTCTGAATTGCTAGCAAAGCCATTTGGCTTACAGCACCTTCTCTGTACATTAATAGGGTGACATCCTTAATTTTAATGGATAACTAAAGTTACTTTAAAGGAAAAAATCAGGTAATTTCTGACATAAGTGTAAAATTATTCTTTGTCTTAGATCCCAACTTTGTTCGGACTTTTCTCACAACATATAGATCCTTCTGTAGACCTCAAGAGTTGCTGAATTTGCTAATAGAAAGGTATGCCACTGTTAAATACACTGTTTCTATGAAGTGCAAATTTATTTTTTTTTTCATTTTCACTTTGAGTTTGTAAGATTCTGGCTTTCCAGTTGGTCTTGATTCCCTTCAAACGCTGTTTAAAAAGTTGTCAAATTCAAGGATTGCCAGTAAAATGTGGAAGTTTGTATCCAAACTTGTATTTAGTATTGTTCAGGTAGCTCCAGTGACTTCCAGCATCCCATGGCAGCCAGGCAGAAAGGGACCTGGGGGGCACTAATTGACAGGAAGCTCAACATGAGCCAGCAGTGTGCCCAGGTGGCCAAGAAGGCCAATGGCATTCTGTCCTGTATTAAAAATAGCGTGGCCAGCAGGAGCAGGGCAGTGATCCTTCCCCTGTACTCTGCGTTGGTGAGGCCACACCTTGAGTATTGTGTTCAGTTCTGGGCACCTCAGTTCAAGAAAGATATTGAGGTGCTGGAGCAGGTCCAGAGAAGAGCAACGAGGCTGGTGAAGGGACTGGAACACAAGTGCTAGGGGGAGAGGCTGAGTGAGCTGGGCTTGTTTAGTCTGGAGAAGAGGAGGCTTAGAGGTGACCTCATCACTCTCTATAACTACCTGAAGGGAGGTTGTAGCCAGGTGGGAATTGGTCTCTTCTCCCAGGCAGTCAGCAATAGGACAAGGGGGCATGGGCTTCAGCTCTGCCAGGGGAAATTTAAGTTGGATATTAGAAAAAAATTCTTTACAGGGAGAGTAATCAGGCATTGGAATGGCCTGCCCAGAGAGGTGGTGGATTCACCATCCCTGGAGGCTTTTAAACTGAGATTGGACGTGGCACTGAGTGCCATGATCTAGTAAACTGACTGGAGTTGGACCAAGGGTTGGACTTGATGATCTCTGAGGTCTTTTCCAACCCAATCAATTCTATGATTCTGTGGTTTTGTCATTGAAATCTGTATTGGTATTGAATTTAGCAAATTTTTCTATGTACTTACCGAGACGCAAGATTCTGACGTATGGAAATGTTCTGAGTTTCAAGCTGTCTTTAGTTCATGCATGCTGTGACCAAAATGAGTGTAGTAGGAGCCTGGTGCTTACACCCATCTTCTGTGCTAGGTTTGAAATCCCAGAGCCTGAGCCAACAGAAGCCGACCGTATTGCTATGGAGAATGGAGACCAGCCTCTTAGTGCAGAGTTAAAAAGGTTTAGGAAAGAGTACATTCAGCCCGTGCAGCTACGGTGAGTTTTCCACCAATGTGAGCCAAACTGAATTCCTTTCAGTCTTTTGAAGTACCGTGTTCTGGCTGCACTGGCTCTCTGTGATGCTAGCAGCCTTTCTTGTAGATGCTTTGATGGGGAAAGTAGACTGTATTGTGGAGGGTTTACTTATTCTTTACTTTTGCAGAGTATTAAATGTCTGTCGACACTGGGTAGAGCACCACTTCTATGACTTTGAACGAGATGCTGATCTCCTGAAACGTTTGGAGGAATTCATTGGAACAGTAAGAGGTACTTGCAGTTTCTTAAGTGCTGGCATTTATCATGAAGCATCTCTTTTCAAAGGTGTGGAGTGGGATAATTTTTCATTTCACTGAGCAGGTGAAGAAAAACAAGACTGCTTATGAGATGCTTCATAAAGAGCATAAAATAAACTTTCATCAATCCCTCCCCCGCTATTATTCAGAATCTGACCCTTGTTCAGAATAACAATTATTATTTACATGAATAAGTACTGGTTTTATTGTAAAGGGACTGAAATAATGCAAAATAATAAGAACTGAGTAATGATCAGGACAGAATAATCGCTTTGATTGTCATCTTAAACTTTACACGGGTAATTTTTATAAAAGCTTGATGGTGGGAACCACTAGTTCTTTGAAACAAGGGTTTCCAGCTATTTCACAGTGCGTATTAGAACTGTAGGAGACTTTGCACTTGTGATTTTACACACTTCTGTTTCTTTTTAAATAAAACCAAGACAGATACAGGAGCAGTTTGTAGGAAATTACTGTATCAGAGAAGCATTTAATGGTTATTTAGCAGTTAAAAACAGGGGAGAAAGAGCCAGCTAGTTTAATAGGGATTACTGCTAATTTTTCAATGGACTCATGCATGAAATTTTATGGTGTAGAGCTAAAAAGACATTTGGCTTTTCAATTTTATTCTGAGCTTTAATGGTAAATGCAGTACAGGGAGAAGCTTCTTCCTGTTAGTTATTTTGACTTTCTGTGTTTTTTTGATGTGGAGTCTTGCCCGGAATATAAAGTTCAGGGTGTCTGCAGAAGTGCATTTTGGGCAAAAGAAGGTTAGTTCCCATAAACTCATTGTAAATTCAGAAAAGAAAGGAAAGCATCTAAATCAGAGCAGGAGCCTGGTTTGAGTGTTCTGATTTGTGATTGACAAACTCGTATTCAGCATTGGCTGTTGAGGAATTCTTTGTATGTTTGAATACTTTTAGACTTGTGTGGGAACACCACTTTTAAAGAATATATGGTCGCTTTATTTTAGTGGATTTTGGGTTAAAATCCAAAGATTTCTGAATTATACTGACCTCTTAGGAAAAACAGTATTAAGAGTAACTCAATAGTCATTTTCTCTGTGTGCCAGGCAAAGCAATGAAGAAATGGGTTGAATCCATCACAAAGATAATCAACCGGAAAAAGCAGGCGCAAGCCATTGGGCCGAGTCACAACATCACTTTTGAGAGCCCACCGCCGGCCATTGAATGGCACATAAGCAAACCAGGACACACAGAGACTTTTGACTTGCTCACTTTGCATCCCATAGAAATTGCTCGGCAGCTCACTTTACTTGAGTCAGATTTTTACAGGTAACTTTCCTCCACTGGAAAACACATGACACAAACCAAAATATTCTTTGGCGTGAAGTTGTTTCCGATGTGAAGCCCCATGGCAGGTCAAGGGACTCTACCAGTGCTGTATATTAATTGTTATTTTTGCAGAAAAAACCCTCTGAAATGCAGTATTTCTTTTATTCTCCCCAGTTAACATGCAGTACCTGTGACTGTTGCATGCTGTTAATTGTATTGTGCCCCAGCTTTCTCTTCTTATTTTCTGCGTAGATCAACCTTTGAGAAGTATGAACAATAGTTGAATCAGGTTTTTTTGTATCCTAGTTTTTGAGGCAAATTATGGACCGTGTCAGGTCTCATCAGCTGTCCTGAGAGGTTGTTTGGGCATTGGGAGCAACACATTTTATTATGGTGAATGAGATAGAGACATCATTCCTCATTTAGATGAATAGAGGTGGTTAAGAGTTGCATAGATTAACAAATATTTACAGTCTTTAAAAGAAATATAGAAATATCAGTCATTTAGTCATGAGGGGAGCCTAACGTTATAGAAGTGTTACCTTAGGAAGTATTTCTAAATATGAATTACGAATTCAGTGAAAATAAAGAGGGTTTTATCTTCGTTCCTGTTTTTAATTACATTTTGTATGTTAATGCATCCACTTTTCTAGAGCTGTGCAGCCATCTGAACTCGTTGGAAGTGTGTGGACAAAGGAAGATAAAGAAATTAATTCTCCCAACCTTCTCAAAATGATAAGGCATACAACTAACCTCACTTTGTGGTTTGAAAAGTAAGTGACTTTCCTGAATCCGCACCTACTTCGTATCCAGGCATTTACAGTCCGTTCACAAGGTTCCTGTGAAAAAATCTATTTTGGGAGAATTCTTGCTTTGAATCATGTTTAGATGCCAAAACTGGCCCCTGTGAGAATTTTTGCATAACGGCCTCAGCTTTTTGTTCTTAAAACATTTTCAAATCTCTAAACATGTTCAGAGCAGTCTCAGGTAATTTGATAAACTCATATTTGTTGATGTTACAACTTAATATTTGATTTTCAAAAGCTCATCAACGCTTTAATGCAAAATCAAATATTCTTGTGTATTTAGATGCATCGTAGAAACAGAAAACCTAGAGGAAAGAGTAATTGTAGTGAGCCGGATAATTGAGATCCTGCAAGTTTTTCAAGAGCTAAACAACTTCAACGGTGTCCTTGAGATTGTCAGTGCCATGAACTCCGCTGCGGTGTATAGGTTGGATCACACATTTGAGGTACACTGAAATGTTTCCCATTTTTGGTGTGGAAGTGTCATGTAATGTACCTTAGCTGCACTAAAAGCCTGTCTTTCCAGTAAGCAGGAGCCAAGGAAAGTAAATTCCCCAAGAAATTAATCTGTCAGGGTGTGATAGGGTTTCAGAAACAAGCAATCCATCCTCACTTAAGAATGTTGGGACACTGTCCTCATGGTCTCTGATTTAAATATCAGTGGAGACCATTACTCTCAGTGTTGTTGCTGGGCTGCACCTCTACCCTGTCCTTCCAAACAACCTGTCAATTCTCTCTTTTAAGCAAATTCCAAGTCGCCAGAAGAAGATTTTAGAAGAAGCTTATGAGCTGAGTGAGGATCATTATAAGAAATACTTGGCAAAACTCAGGTCCATTAATCCTCCTTGTGTGCCTTTTTTTGGTAAGTACATTTGGTTTGAATGAGTTGTATCACACCTGGACACTTAGAAAGTATTGAGCTAAGGTACTAAACAGTATGAACAATAGTGAGAAGTCAGTTTTAACAGAACAGGTGGCTTGGAATTTCAGGTGCCCAGACATTAACTGCATATATGTGAAAGAAAATTTAAAGTGCCTATTAATTGCAGATGTTATTTGCAGTAAAACTAAGGAATTCTGTAGGATTTTATTGACATATTTACTCATTTTTACTTTGAACGTGGTTTGAAACAACCACAAATGGCTTCAATAGAATGCAATCACATTAGAAATATTATTGTCATTGACTAGTTGAGAAAGAAAGACCTCCTTCCTCATCAAGAATTCCAAGAGATAAACCTAGAGTCTCATTTATATTAAAAAGTCTTATTTCTGTAAAAGCAGACTTTTGGAAGAAAGTCTCCTCTTTATCATCAGACTCTACAGTTCTTGTTTGAAGTGGATTGCTGACATTTAGCAAATTGTGATGTTAAGCATATGGCATTCCTGTTCTTGAAGGAGGCTACTGAAATGTTTGTCGCATGTCAGTTCCAAATCTGGACATTGCACTTGTCCTACATAGACTTCAGGCCAAGACTGACAGAAAAGTGTTGATGGCTTTTTTGGACTTTTACCAATTGGGGAAAGATATACTCCAAAACTCTGCAAAGAAAGATCAAATCAACTAAGAAACTTTCTGTCCTGCCTCAGAGATGAGTAGAGGTTAGCAGGATCACGTGTGAACAGCTTCAGTTAGTTCTGTCAAGTTATACTTGGAAGAGTTGTAGTGACAGTTCCAGATACATTATCTGTGAAGACCACTGTTTTTTTTTCACATCTTCAAATGATTTGATGCAATTATGAAGCCAAGGTAAAACCTGAAGGTAATTTTTTGGAGTTTAGTTGAGGTGTTTAGTGGAGCAGCTCTGTGTTCAGAGTACTCTTTTAGTGCAAAATGCTGGTAGTGTTCAGTTGTGTGGGCTTCCTAAACAACAGGAAGATGCATACACTTTGTGAATTAAAAAAGCAGCTTTCTGGAAAAGGCATGTGAAAATATATAAATTGTTGCCCTTATTTGAAAATTAGGTGAGAGTCTCTTATTGACCCTAACAGAGAAGTTTTCTAAATAATGACAGTGCACAAATTAAATTCTATAAGAATTCTTTGCATTCCAGTCGTGACTTCCTCCTTGTTTTGTACTGCATGTTGAGAACCTCTTCTGTGTGCTCTTTAGGGATTTACTTAACTAACATTTTGAAAACAGAAGAAGGCAATCCTGAATTTCTGAAGCGACACGGGAAAGAACTTATAAACTTCAGCAAGAGAAGAAAGGTAGCTGAAATAACAGGAGAGATACAGCAGTACCAGAATCAGCCATATTGTTTAAGAGTGGAATTTGACATCAGGGTAAGAGGCATGATTTCCTTGAGTTCCATGCACTGATCTACTTCTGTGGTGGTTCTGGCAGCTGACAGACCATAAGGGTAGACTGAATTCACATAGATTCAGTCTGACTGAATCTGAGATGAGCAGAAGGCCTGTCATAAAACCTCTCGGGTCTCACTTGTAAGAAAGGGCAGAAAGCTCAATGCTTGCAGTTTGGTGGGGTTTGTTTAATTTTTTTCTCAGTTACTGGGACATTGATAGAGCTTCTTATTGATCAGTGTTAAACAGGATCTGCAACTAACAGGTTCTCACTATCATTCACTAGTTGCAATTATTTGTCCAGTGATCCCAGTTGTCTTTTCCTCCTCTGTTACACTGCCTTTATGTTTCTAGGTTTACCTGATAGCTCTGTGTTTACATCATGCATTGTTGGTGGTGATACCCACATTTTTCTTTCTCCTGGTGCTTGTTCTGCTTAGTCTGAGGTGTTCTCTAGTCCTCTCTGTTTGCTTTCCTTTCTTCCTTTTTTTCCCACTATCTTTTGAGCCTACATACTTTCATAGAGTCATAGGACAGGTTGTCTTAAGAGTTTCTGCAAGATTTTCTTTTCTCATTTGTTCTCCTCAGGCTTTGCCTGCATTGTGTGCGCAGTCTTCCTGCATCAGGGTAAAAATGGACTACATGTAGCTTCTTCTGAAGGTGTTTGAGCTAACTTGGTCTGATTTTGCACTGCAGAAAGTATTTAGGGTACTTGCACAATAGACTTTCAAGCCAAGCATAGCAGTAGCAATGCCCAGCAAAGGGCTGGCAACAAACAGATTTAATAACTTTAAAGTCTGTCATTACTTCTGACTCCAGCATTTTCTCTCTTCTCATAAACAGTTGGGATCATTTGTGCGGTAGAAACAAAAGGTACTAAGAAACATCTTAGCTGACAAGTTTTCTACCTTCTCTTGTATTTCCAGAGATTTTTTGAAAACCTGAATCCAATGGGAAGCAGCGTGGAGACAGAATTTACAGATTATCTGTTCAACAAGTCGCTAGAGATAGAGCCACGAAATGTCAAACCTCCTCCAAGATTTGTTAGTACTCAATTTTTGTAAAATTTTTTTTCAAAAAGTGCTTACATTTGTCTTTCATAGATAGCAGAACTAATTTTAGATCTCTGGCTTCATAAATACAAAGCTACATTTAGATGATCTTGTGGCCTTTTGATTTTGGTTGATGCTACCTTTTTTTATCGTTTCAGCCCAAAAAATACAGCTATCCTCTCAAATCCCCGGGTGTTCGTCCTTCGAATCCAAGGCCAGGTACCATGAGACATCCTACACCCCTGCAACAGGAGCCAAGGAAAATTAGTTACAGCCGCATCCCAGAGAGCGAGACTGAAGCTACAGCATCTGCACCGAACTCTCCCCGGACACCTCTGACCCCTCCTCCTGCCTCTGCAACGTCAAGTACCACGGACGCCTGCAGTGTGTTTGACTCGGATCCTTCGAGTCCTTTTCATACAAGTAGGTGCTAACAGGCAGTCTGCCAACAATGTGCCTGTTAGATTTTTTGGGGTGTTAGACAGGTGAAATTGTGTTAATCTTCTAAAGTGACTACAGCAATAGTTGCTTTTGTCTCCTTGCAGTGGCAGAAACTTTCACTGCTTTTTATTCCTTTTTTCTTTTTAAGTTTTTTTATTACAAAGAGAGAAACTGAACAGAATTAGGTGTGTTACATAGAGATTATTACAAACTCTGAAACAGAAGGCAGAGGTATATCTTTAGTGCTTATATATGTCCCAAACGAACTTTTGGGATTTGCTGCCATATATGTATGTGGTGAATGTATTTGGTGAGTGTCTGATGGTGAACAAGGAGAGTGGAAAATGAATATTTTGTGGGTGCCTTATTCTGCTGTCTGCCTTTCCGAATTGGTTTCAGTTTAAATGGATGTTTTTCCTGCAGAACTTAAAATCAGTATTTCCTTGTTTTAAATTCATCAGGACCTATCCACACCTGTTTTTCTTCTGTCTTCAGCAACATACAAGGATGCTCATATTTTATGGTGTGCTCTCAGTAATTAATGATGGATATAGCCTCTTTTCACATATGAGGGCTTTCAAAGATTAGTTCTGGGTTCTGTTGGTTGCCTCAAGGGGGTGAAATGACTTGCTAAAAGCGAAAGTTGCTTAGCAGAGCAGTGGCATTGCTGAGTGTCCAAGACAGGTCTCTGGAACTCATCTTCAGAAGATATTTCTTCATTGTTGGGTTGGCTCATCAACTGCAGGTTCAGGATATTGTTTTGGCCTTGTTGTGATATAAGAACAAGTTCGTGGTGTGGTTTTGGTCTCGAGGATTAGTTAAGAATGTGATCTGATGGCCACAGAGATGGCAGCTCACAGAATTGGTTTTCCTAGAAGGTGCAAGATAGAGGTTTGTTTCATTGTCTTCAAGACTGTCTTGATTGTGATGCTTTTTATCAGCAAATGCTTTGTTATTTATGGCACATTTATTGGCAGCAATAAAGGAAATATATGGAGTCAAATAAAAGTTCATCATTATCAACACTTTTTTTAATGTCCACTAGGATCTGCTTCTGTGTCATCCATAAACTTTACCAAAAATTCGGATGATGCTCCTGTCCCTCCTCCAGTTCCTCCACGAAGAAGACCAGAATCTGCCCCAGCTGAATCCTCCCCATCAAAAGTAAGTAAGGAGTAAAAAAAGTGATTTGTTTTTCTGGGAGCAGAGGACAGGGTATGATAGAAAAGTAACTCTTAAAAGATAGATATACATTTATTTTTGAAGAACTGTATGTGAAAGAGTAAGCAACCATATATATATTTCAAGCCTTCACAGCTCTGCCTCGTTATGTCTTGATCCCAAACAAAGGAAAACAGATGGGACCTAAATTTAGGGTTAGAAATCTGCTTATCTACTGATGTGCTGTGCTCAGGCCCTTACATTGCAAGTGAGAACTTGAGGCTTCAGGCAGATATTTCCATCCGTGATAACTGTTCCAGAGTGTAATTTTAGGATCTATGAATGGAGGTAAAGAACTGATGAAAACAGTATTGTTGGAAGTGATGTACACAACTCAGTCCTTGAAAAGGAATATTCGACCCTGATGATGTGGGGCTCAAGTGCTTGCTTTCCCTTCTTACTTACCCATCCTGTCTGCCTGCCTCCTTAAGCCATTGCTTCATTTTCCTTTTGCATTTGTCTGGCAGTTGGGATCTGATGTAGACTCTCTTGCAGACAGAGTCAAATTGCTCCTGATTTCAGTGGGAACTAGTTTGTGACTTGAGATTTTCAAATCCCACTCAGAATTACTTCGGAGCATGTATGTCTTTGAAGAGGGTTTGTATATGGCTCTTCAGGATGTTGTCTTCAGACTACAGGTGACTGTACTGTCAGTCAAGGAAAATTTGACACATCACATTCCTCCTAAAACAACTGCAAATACCATAGACGTGATAGGTTGTGGGAACTAGTTAGCCTGTCACTGGGGTCTGCAGCTTGGGAACTGTTTATTTCCATAATTCTGAATACTTAATTCCAGCTTTGGAGCATAAGTTATTTTTTTCCCTGCTCAGCATCTTTGGCCTCTTCCTTTTCCTCATTTTCTTGAAGAAGTATCTGGTGTGTTTACGCACCCTGAGTGCTTGTTATTGGGGAAGTGGTGGAAGATACCCAAACCTCCCGAGCAAGCAGACCTGGAACTAGCATGGAAATTGTTGCTTTGATCATTCTTTGCCTTGCTTTTGTCACTCTCTGTGCATCTTCATTCCTTCCATCCTTGGCCGTTAACTCATGTATCGATGCACCCCTGCTAAGAGCAATCTGCAGTGCAGGAGCTCTGCTTCTGTTTCACAGCAGGCTCCTGTTCTTTGTTGCCACTCTAAAATTTTATTGAATGACGTGTTTGTGTATCTCAGATTACTTCTGCACACCTGGACAACCCACCAGCAATCCCTCCTAGGCAACCAACCTCTAAAGTGTATTCACCAAGGTACTCAGTGCCTGATCGGACCTGCATCTCTGACTCCTGTGTTACCACTGCAAACCCTCCTGAGTTACCACCACGAGAACCTGTGCGAACTCCAGATGTTTTCTCTAGCTCACCACTACACCTCCAACCTCCACCGTTGGGGAGAAAAAGCGAACTTGGTAACACCTTTTTCCCAAGCAGTCCATCTCCGTTTACTCCCCCTCCCCCTCAGACACCTTCTCCACATGTAGCACGGAGGCATCTTCCATCACCACCTTTGATACCGCAAGATGTGGACCTCCCTTCTGTTGCTGGACCACCTGTTCCTCCGCGACAGAGCACTTCTCAACATATCCCAAAGCTTCCTCCAAAAACTTACAAAAGGGAGCACACACACCCATCAATGCATCGGGATGGACCACCGTTGCTGGAGAATGCCCACTCCTCCTGAACTGTCCCTCGCGCTGGGAGTTGCGTTTTCCTGGTGCTATGTCTGTTGCTGGCAATGGATGCACTGAACCTGGTGGTGTCAAGGAGTTGGGATGTGTATGCCAAACACTAAAAACTCTCCAATACATTGGAAATGTAGTGTACAGAAATGGAATTGCAAAAACAGACTTTCTAGTGGAAAACCCGGTTAACTTGCTATTCTTGTTTGAGTATGCAGAACATTGTTCTAAAGTAATTGGACAGCTGATTGTACCAGAAAACAGGCTTGAGAGACTTCTTTGGCCAATGAGCAGAGACTGTGTTTGTGTAATGATCAATAATGTCCAGTACAGGAAGGAAAACAGTCTTGTATCCATCAGTTCCATACAGTGGCACAGTTTTTGGAATGAAAACATTATGCACTTTTTTTAAATCTCCAACAGGGAACTTTATATCCTTCTTAATTTTCCTTTGCTTTACTTACTTCCTGCTTTAAAATACCTTCTTAAAGTTGTGAGAAGGACTGTGAGGAAGATCTGTGGTACCTAACCGAGCTAGAATTGAGGCAAAGCACTGTATTGCGGTCCTGTTTACAAGTTGTTACAATGAGTAGTAGGGGGTACCTAGGCTTCACCAAAGAGGTACTTTATTATTATTTTCTGAAATACTGTGGTGCCAGTTCAAAAATAAATTTTTGCCAGGAAGCATAATGTCTAATTATTGCTTTCTTTAGATAGAGCAGATGAAAGTCTTACATCATTTAAGGTGACAGCAAATTTTTTTTTAAAAGCAGCACTATCATCTGAATATACTACTACATTTAGAAGACTGTTAATCTCTGCTAGGTTATGTCATGTTCTTTTTAAGGTTTACTGATAATCCATTTCATGGCTAGTAGCTATTCTTTTTCAGTCATGCCATGAAAACAGTCACTTGTCAACTTTCATAGCTATTGTCATGTTTTACTAACAATAGATTAATCAGCATACATAGAATTGCCTTGCAGTTGCATAAATCGTGTGTATATAGTGAATGTTGCATAAATATACTTGCAGATTGTTTTTAATTTAATTGAAATAAAGATAAAGATATGTTTGGCTGACATACGTTAAATTATTACATGGACAAATGTTCACCTTAGTTTTTCAGGTAAGCACTGAAGGGGGTAAAAGCCCATGTTGTGATACATATTTTTCCTAGTTCAATGTATATATTTTAGTAATAAGTCTAAAGAGAAGTTGGTTTTGGCATGTTACAAAATAATTATTCAGTGATATTTGAGAAGCTGGGTTACTCCCAAGGTGAATTTTTATACCGTATAAAATGTCACACACCTCCTTTATGATACATGTTTTAAAAAAAATCAAACTTACATTAATCTTTACAGTAGCTTTCTCTGTCCAAAATACACATGACAGAACATTTGTGATGTAAATATTCTGACATGGATTATCCATAAACCTGTGTGCTGCTTTTCAGCTCCAGACAGTACTGGGACAGTAATAGATGGCAGTTATTGAAGAAAAGAAGCTCTATAATCTCCTCTACAGTAGGTATGTGAAGCATAAAGTATCTCATCTTCAGTTAATACGGTTCATGGAGCAAAGTAAAATTCTCTCACATTTTCACTTTGGAGGAAAAAGACATTTCAGCATCTTGGAAAGCTGTGTCAGGGGTGGTGTTATTTGAATGATGATGGGAATCACCTATTTCGATGCTTTCAGCAATGCCATTGATCAGGGCCCTTTGATCCTTTTGTGTGGTCATAACATTTCCTAAAGCATTCTTTATGAAATTTCATCAACAGGAATGGCAGTTTTTTCACTGTAATCAAATCTCAAGATTGTCTGTGGTATTCCTTCTCTCATGTATTTAATAATGTTGTTTTGAAACATTTTTTTTCTGGCAAAAGAAGAAGTCAAGAGCTCAAAACCTTGGGTTCAGAGTAGCTTTGTAAAAACTCTCAAGCCACAGGAGGCATAGTTTAGGGTATCACTTCTTTGGACATAAACACCATGATAAACATCCTGTTGGCAATGCTATCCAAATTACTAGCTCATCAGTAGATAACCAAGGAAACTCCTTAAAAGTTAGACTTTCTGATCTGTGTTTCTTCTTCAGAACATTCTTGTCTGTGCTCTTGTGCAGCCAAGGCAGACAAGGCTGAAGGAATGGCCCGTTGGTAAAGTTGCTCAGTTGGACCTCACATGGGTCCTGCTGATCAGCAGATTTCTTACATGGCACTAGGTCTCTGTTTTCCTTTGTGAAATAGGGAAGCTATTTCCTATATGTGGTTGAGAATAAAAGTGCTTTTACTGGTGAGATACTCAGACAACAGGTGATAATGGTCACCATGCAAGAACCTAAGTCAACGTTCTTTGCATCCCAGTGCAGAAATCGTGGTGTTGACTCAACTGCAAACAAGAAGAACAGGGTGCATTTAGAGTAGGATTTTTGAGTAGAACTGCTAAGCCACTGGTTTGTGTAATGACAGCTTTGTGTTAATAATTTTTAATCTGGAATTACTTCTTATTTGGACCATGGTTGCATTAGTAGTAATACTTTTCATATAGAAAATGAAATAATTTTAATGATGCTATCTGTCTCCTTGGTAAAATGACCCTGGGTGATCTGGTGGGGCTGGACAATGAAACATGCTTGTGTATAGGCTAGGAGAGCTGCTGTATTAATCTAGAGAGCTGATATATGGCTTAAAGTCAGCCACAAGTGCAGACTCTGTAGGCAGGGTTATAATGATCAGCAGAACTTTATAGGTGTGGTACTTAAGAATTTGGGCTGTTTCACCTCCAGGTTTCTATATTATATATAGTCTAGTGCAGCAGTGGTGCATAACCTGGGTTGTTCATTGTCTTTCAGGTGTCATGGTTGTGTCTTAGCTCAGAAAAGCCCTCTGGGAATTTGGAATTTCCAGGATTCCAGTTGCAAGCTCCTGCACCTGGATCGGGGTAATCACTGGTGTTAATACAGGCTGGGGGATGGAGGAGGTTCAAAGCAGCCCTGGGGAGAAGGACATGGGAGTGTTGGTTGACAGGAAGCTCAACGTGACCCAGGAATCTGCACTCCTAGCCTAGAAAGCCAAAAGGATCCTGGGCTGGCTC
The DNA here is from genome assembly GCA_013396735.1 of Grallaria varia. Classification (NCBI taxonomy): domain Eukaryota; kingdom Metazoa; phylum Chordata; class Aves; order Passeriformes; family Formicariidae; genus Grallaria; species Grallaria varia. Next base: position 143,362 of record VWZG01002110.1, read on the forward strand.
CAAAGCAGCATGACCAACAAATCACGGAGGTGATTCTGCCCCTCATCTCTGCTCTGGTGAGACCCCCATCTGGGACACTGCATCCAGCTCTGGGATCCTAAGGACATGGACCTGTTGGAGGGGTCCAGAGGAGGGACACCAAGGTAATCAGAGAGCTGATTAACCTTAATGTGATCCTTCAGTACTTAAAGGGAGCTTATAAGAAAGATGGGGACAAATTTTAGTAGGGCATCTTGCAGTAGGGCAGAGAGTAATGGTTTTAAACTGAAAGAGGGCAGATTCATCCAAAATACAAGGAGGAAGTTTTTTACAGTGAGTGTGGTGAACCACTGGCACAGGTTGCCCAGAGAGGTGGTAGATGCCCCATCCCTGGCAACGTTCAAGGTCAGGCTGGACAGGGCCTAGACAGCCTTTAAAGGTCCCTTCCAACCCAAGCTGTTCTGATTCTTTAACAAGTGCCTTTGCTTCTGTTCAGTGTCCTCTAATGGAAAGTTGGCTCTTGTGCTGCCTGGTGGACCCCAAGGTCCATGCTGTTGTTCATGGCATTCCGCAGACCCTGCAAAATTTGTCTGTAACTGACTGCTAATGGAGAACATTATCCTGCTTCAGGGTTGGTATCACGGAAGCATTTGGGTGCTACATCCTCAAGAAGGCATTCTCAGCGTGGACTAACATGTTTCTCTAATATTCCTCTCTTACATCAGGGAGGGAGAGATCTGGCTCAGAGCATGCTAATACAGTGGATTTAGATCCTTCTAGTTTTAGATTGACATTGTGGGATATTTAATTATTTTTCTTTTGCATGTATTTTAAATTAGGCTTTCTGTTTAATTGGCCTGATTCAAGCTTAGTAGTATCATGGGAGGTACCACTGTTGAAGGGAGTATATTATTGTGCTTCGTGGAAAAAATTGTTCAATTGTCATTTTTAAACCTGGATGATGCATAGGCGAAGCCTTTCTTCAGGAGAGAAACCTGTGGCCCAATAGAGTTGTAACAACAAAAGTGCTTTTAACTTATTTTGTGCATTTCATTCCTTGTTTTCCATTAAAAAAACAAACGGCCCTTAAATGTGTTTTTCTGGCAGCCGTGAGCAAATTTACCTTTTGCATTCAGTGGAAAATAGTGCATTATAAGGGAAACAAAGTAAAAAAGTAAGGGGTGTTTTTTTTTTTTTTACTTTATAGCCAGCAAATGTGAAATCCTGTACCAAGTGGCTGAAAAGTTGGAAGGTAAAAATCCATTTGCCAGATGCATGACAATTGAGCTGTAAAATGTGCAGAGCATCCATAATATTTTTAAAGAGAAGGGTAAACAAAGGTCACAAACAAAGGTTATTGGAATTGCTTTGGACAAATTTGTTGAATCTACTTTGGAATAAGCCTTTTTTTGTTTGTGAGAAGAACAAATCTTAAGTTTCAATAAGTTTGTTCCATTTGCCTTGGTCTGATGGCATGGTTACTTGCCAAAATGAGTAAAAATTATGTTGTCTGGTTGTAAAAAAACAAACCCAAAGCCAAACAAAAAGCCCAAATAAACAAAAGAAAAAACAGAGAAAGAGAAGTGGTAAACTGTAGCTGGCATATCTGATAACCTGTGTACGTAATCATCTGTAGGTGATCTTTGTATGCTGTGTCTGCATTGATACTCAGTTTACATTGGAGTCAAAATTTTATAGTGACTGTTACGTTTTGATGTGAAAAGATAGGTTCTACAAATAACCTTAAAAAAAGGAAAAGCCTTACATATCCCAGAAGTGTATGCTTAGATTATGTAAGATATACTGAAAGTCCTTGTAGTCTGAGACTGGCTTCCTTAGGCTTAAATACTGTGTGCTTTACCTTAAGGACAGTCATGAGTCTGCTACAGGGGTGGGTTTTGCTCAGGAAAGTAAAATACTAAAAGGTGCTGCAGTTTGTAAGCAGAGGAGCTGTATGGAGCAGAAGACAAGTAAGCAGTGTGTTCATACAGTAGGAGACATAAAATAACATCTCTTAACTGTGGTGTTCTCTACGCCAGGATTATTCATTGTAGGTGTTACTCCAGCTCAGCAGCTTTCTGTTACAGATTGACACCGCCAAAGGATTTGCACCCTGTGGGTAAATACTGTCTCTTGAATTTTACTGTATGAATTTTTTAGGGAGGTGATTTCCTCTAAGAGCCTCCATCTCGCCTCCTTATTGAATCAAATGACAGCAAATAAAGGGACATCATGTTTAATATCTTGTATCTGGCCACATGCGAAACATCTGCTTTCAAACAACAGAGTGAATAAATGAAAGTCACTCACAGGTAGAAACTGCTTAATATTCACAGTAACCTTCTCCATCTAATCCGGCCCACAAAACCAGACAGTGGCCAAAGACAGTACAATGCATGCCCCAGCTCCTCCTCTGTTTTTAGACATGAGCCCTGACAATTTAATGTGGAATTAGGGAAAAACATCCAGATTCCTAGGAATCCGTTGTGTTTGTTGCCCTTACCAAGGAATATTTGTACTTGTACATGACTTGTACTGAGGTGAAACCACTCTTAAGAACTTGTAGAGGAAGCCAGGATACATTACAACTCTGGAGAAGAAAAGTGGGTGGAAAGTGCCTAAATTATATAAACTTGGAATTAGGCTCAATTAAGCTGGCTTAGAGGAATGAAGTGATGAGAGGATACATTTGACCAGCACTGAAAATCAGAATAGTCCAAGGAGAGCCCAGGATGGTTGATTTAAGAAGGGTGTGTAGCCAATGGAGAGGTGATCTAGAAGAGTCACAGAATGATGTCAGGAACTGTCTAAGGCACTGGCAGTTCACTGGAAGCTTGCTGATAGGAGAAAAGCAAAGACCCCAGCAGATCTTCACAGGAGGAAAGCTGCTTTTAACTGGAGAATCAAATCTCTGCTGACAGACCTCTGAGATCACTATCCTCAAGTGACAAAATGCTGCAGAAAGCCACAGAGCAGTAGCAGGAATGCTGCAGGTGCTGTGTGACATGGGGAGGTGTGAGCACTGTGGGCTTTGTCGTCCCTGTTTGTGGTGTCATTGTTTTGGCCCTGCTGAGAATGTGACAAAAGTATCACAGTGTTAATAGTCAGAACTGGAATTATTTTTTTTTTTAAACTTGGTATGTGACATGTTTGTGATATACAGGAAGATACTTAGACCTCTTACGTAATTTGATAGGTGAAATTAGGGTGGTGTCTATGTCGGTGGAGGAGACTTAAGGGGAATTTTTTGTGAAAGTTCATGTGTCTGCAACAGAAACAGCAGAAGGAGTAAAGGAGATGGAGCAAGGAGATGGAGAAATGTCACAGTGAGCTACACCAACAACAGGATATTGACCAGAAGCATAGAGAGTGACTCAGTTGAGTTCTGGATAAGAGTGTTAGAACCACGTGTAGGAAACAGTCTTCTTGCATGACTGGGTGTAGGGGTACAGGATTTTGTAACTAACATTTCCTCAGAAAGTTTCCTGAAAAACACATTTCTTCTTTTAATGGGTGCAACCTTCTGGCTGATTCATGGCAAGAGACAACAGTGTTATTTAAAAGCAATGTTTATTTGGCACAGGAAGAAAAATAATCCAGAGCACTCATGTACACTAAAGGTGAGTTAGGAATGGATCCTGCAAGAGGTTGTGTGTTTGTGTGTGGTGTTGAGCATCATTCATTCATATTATTTACATTTGCAGATTCTGAGCAGGTACAAGGACATCTCAAATGATAAGTATAGGCCTGGAAGTAAGAATTCATACAGAATTAGAAAGAAAAAAACATCAATTCTGACTGTGCCTTAAATCACTAAAACAGAAGCTAAAATCTACATGCATTTTACAAGCAAGAGGCTGCCACTTTGGAAGGATTTCCTCACTCAGGAGTTATTAGCAGGTAGGTTTTTTCCTTTGTCCTGTTTCTGTCCTGGCATCTGCCTGGCTAGTGTGAAAAGCAGGTTTATTCTATGAAGGACAGAAGTGTTACATACATGAGACCAAAGACAGCAAGCATCAGAACCCTTGACAGGTATCAGTGCATTACAGTGGACTCTCATCCATAATTATACAACTCTGGTTCCATGGACAAACAAATAGGTCTGTCTATGGCTGATTCCTTTGCAGAAGAAACAGGCTTTGCTGATGCTTCAGTTACAAGTATCTGGCTGTTTTTGCATATTTCTATCCTGGCCCTGCACAGTCTGACTGAAAGCTGCCAAGTCCTAGGAATAGTCTTTGTGATTCAATGGCTGGTCAGCATGGAGCAGTCCTGACTGGAAAGGGCTAGTGAATTTGTAATTTAATGAGGATGTGAGGGAGAGGGAAAGGGAAAGAGATGGAAGGGTTGTGGGTTTTTTGCCATTCAAAGCCTTAAAAAAATCTTCCCAGAGTAGTTTCCAAAAGCTAGGAGAGGAAAGTGTGATATTTCTTTCCTCTTTGTAAGGAGGAGAAATGAATTTTTATTTCATTAAAATTTATTGGACAGGCACCAGCTAAAACACTTTAATCCCCAGGGTTTTGCTTGGTCACATTCTTGAAATGTTGGGGAAACTTTGATTGCACTAAAGGATGGATTTTGTCTGTCTTAGGTGATTAGCCCTTTTCACACACATCTCTTTGCCTCCACCAGAAGAGGAAAAGCAGATGGTAAATGCAGGTCAGTTGACACTACAGGAGAGCTCTAGGCACTGCATCCAAGGACACCTGCTCTGGGGCTTTCCTGTGCTGTTGCCACTGCCAGGAGAGCCATGCAGCATGATGGGTGCTCTTCTCTTGGCACCAAATTCAGTCCCCCACGTGCTGATGCTGGGAGTCCCAAACCCCTCATCTCCCAGCCTTGCATACTTCCCCCAAGACGTTGCTGTTGGCCCCACGGAGATAGTTCACAACCTCCTAAGGTGAAGCTGTCCAAGACAGACCAGTGTCCCAGCTTCAGGTAAGCCCCAAGCTCACCACTAGTACTCCACTGGTAACACCACCGTGACATGGGTATTGCATCAGAGGACTGTGTTTCTCTCCATACAAAAGGTACAGTCTTCTGCAGAGATCAGTTTCTGAGGGTTTGTCGTGTCCGAGTGCGAGGAGGGTGGTGTGCGTGTGGCCTCATTGTTCTGTACTTGCACAAGAAGGAGAGCCTATGACTTTGAACATGGTGCACCATTGACTTTCCTGCCCTGGTGCCTCAGTTTTTAGCAAGAACCATTCCAAAGCTGCACGTGATTGGGCTTGTGAGGTGGTGCCAGGCCAAACAGTTAACAAAGTGTATTTCAGGTGTGTCACAGACCAGGAGCCAGGACACTGGTTGACTCTGTCAGTGTCTGCATTGATCCAGTGGGGATAAGGAGAAGAGTCTTTGTCTCTCGTGGCAGGCCCTGGGCTCAGCCTGCATCACCTGCCTGGAGACACGGGTGATTCCAACAGCAGGAGCAGAGATTCGTACATCAGGAGGCAATTCAGTAAACAGGGTGCCACATGAAAGGTGCAGGATGATTTTGGGGAATGATGGAAGTCCAAAAGAAGGGATGTTGCTGATAAAGCAGTACAATGCTCAGGTGCTTCAGCTGATGCTTCTTGGACCTTCTCAAACCACCCGGGTAATGCGAGCTGGCCTCCTGGAAGACATCTTTGATGGTGGTTTTTTTTGGAAAGTAGAGGAAAGAAGGGAATTTTAGACTTCTGGCCAGGATGCCAGGGCTGCAAAGGTAACCCTTCTGTTGTGGGTGAGCCCAAACAAGACCTGGCTTGAATTTGGAAGAGCAAAGCTGTATGGGAAATCAAGTAGTTTTGGGGGATGAGGGCGAGGAGAAGATCATGGGATTCAGCCAAAGCTTTCCAAAACTGAGGGAAGTTAAGTCAGGCAGGGATGAAAGCTAGCAAGTTCCTGTGCTTTTTGGACCTGCTGGTTGAGCTCCACTGCAACCCAAAACCTGGCCCTGCCCTGTGCTAGAAAGAGCAGGATGCGTTTGTAAGGCAGTTGTGAGAGTCTCCTCTCCCCCACCCCTCCACCCTCTGTGTTAGTCAGGGGAATCCTGGGGCCTTGCTGTCTGTCTCCACCCTCAGGGACCTGGGGAAGCACTGCTGTGCTTAGGCTGTGGCCTGCCTTTCTTGGGGCTGCTTATTTCTTTTTGAAGAGCTTGCGGAAGGAGCTCCGGAAACCCCCCTTGGGCTCGTGCCGCGGGTTGTGGTCGCTGAAGGATGTTTGCTCATTGTCATCCTTCTGGCAGAACCTGGTGTTGTCTTCTGCATGGAGCTCCTAAAAGGGAAAAGACAATTTAACCAGCATTTGCAACCTCACATTCTTGTTCCCTTCTCTCTCTCTTTCTCTCTCTGTGCTAGGAGGGACCTGGTGAGTGAGGAGGTGCTGGCAAGGCTGGGAAACAACAGGTCACTTGGGCCTCAGGAACACCGGTACCTCTGGAGAGAGCTTGTTGCTGGGTCTAAGGCTGAGGCAGGGACAAAGGAGCAGAAGGATAAGCATTGTCAGAGGGAACTGGAGCCTTTCTTGATAAACTTTTTGTTTAAAGGGAGCTTACTATCTCTTTTTGCCAGTGAGGGAGCAAGCCAGCCTGGGCAGTTGTAAGAACTTCCCACCCTCTCCTTTCTCCCCTAGGGCAGGGAGGCTTCAGGCTTCTTGAGCTGTGATATGGTGTGAAAAGACTCTTCTGCTGGCTCTGCTGCTGCATGGTTTTATATCTGTGGGGCAGAAGGCTTCATTAGCACACACAGCGTGTGGTAAATGTGCCAGTAAAAGATCTTTCCCTCTTTCAAGAGAGTGCCAAACTTCTCTCAGCAAGACTCTGGACAAGACCCTTTTCTCCAATTCTGCCCACCACTGCCATGGTCATCTCCTTTGCTCTGTGAGGGAGAACATGTCCTGCAGTTCTGGACAAGCTCCACATCTACACCCTGCTGAGGGCCATAGCTCTGTACACGTGAGTGGCAAATAGCTCACAGGCTCCTGTTTGTGGGGGCTGTGTCCCCAGGGCTTGTCTCCCTCTGCTTCATCTCTCCTGTTCAGTCATCCACTTCCTTTAATCACTACGGGCTTTTTTTCTTTTCTTTTGATGTTTCCTCGATGCCTTTTCAGTCAGGCTGTTGGAACATAACCTCCTATCATCATTTCCATCTACAGCCTCATCTGCATCTTGCCTAGTTTTAACAGGAGGGTGTTTCTCCACACAGCGACAGAACTAGCTAAGCACCTCACAGCACCCTTGGCCTCTTCCCCAGGAAGTGAAGGGCATTTACTTCCTTGACTGTGACAGCTCAAAGCTGACTTTGAACAGTCCCTGCAGACTTCAGAAACATTGTTCCTGCAAGACCTGGTGTCCCTGAAGGGTTGGAGTGCTGCTTGCCATGTCCCATCTGAGGGACATGGTTGCTGGGCTCTGACTGTTCTCTCACGTAGACTTTGGCATGGTTCTACAATGCGTGCAACAAATACAGGTGAGACAAAACCAGGGAACCAGATTCTTGCTGGTGAAATGGGTTGAGTTCAGCCAAGTCGTGCTGGTTTACACCGGCATGACTTACCCAGCACTTACCCAGCACTCCTCACAGCAGGTGGAAAGGCACCTGTTTAACTGGGTGCCACCCATAGCACTAATTTTGGACAGCTTTGTGCATACTTTGTGACCTGATCAGAACATTCACTTGTGGGGGGAAGCTCAGTGACAGGTGGAGACATACAGGTGGAGGCTACCTTGTCCCAAGGGTGTTGTAGCTGTCACTCAGCCAGCTGTGCACCTTGAACCAGTGCTTGACCCTAGAGAAGATGTGTGTGAAAAGGAGCTGTCTTGTCCCTCCCTTGGGCATGTACATGCAGGTGAGGACTTTGAATGTGTGGACTTGAAAGCTATTTTGACGTGTTCTACTCTAACTGCATATCAGATCTTTCTCCTGCTGCTGCACCACCACGTGCCTTTTTTTTTTTTCTCCTCCTCCTACTTTAGCCTCCTTACTTCCAAAAAGCTTGGTTTTTCACCCGCTCCTCTCTGTGGGGGGAAGTAGCTCCTTTGGGAGCTCCGAGATGAGGCTGAGATCAGGTGAGGCTGAACATTCCTGTCCTGCTTCTGCTGCAGACGGCTTCCACTGCTGCTCCGTGTGCTGTAGAGTCTGGTGCTCACACCCTCAGCGCTCCTCGGCAGCTCCTTCAGAGACCTGCTCAGCTGCTTGCCCTTGCTGTGGAACATCTCACGCTTGTAAGTACTGCTGCTCACGGGTGTGCAGCTCTTAGGCAATGGCTGCAAGGCATGGTCTGTCCTCTCTGGTTCTGAGGTGAAGTTAACAGGCCTAAGGAAGCAAATATCTAAGCTGGACTCGGAAGATGCTGGGGAGCAATTCTCAAAGAGAGCGATGTTTTGAAAGGTGTCATCTTCATAGGGGCCTGGCATGGTGAAAACCTCCCCGGGGTAGTCAAACTCTTCATAGCTTGGTGCAAAGTTCCTCGCATCCTGCAGCAGCTCCACAGAGGTCCTGATGGCTCTCTCGGTGTTTCCCACCGCATCAGCTGGTGGTGCTTCATACTCCATTTCAGGGATGGATTGTAAGGGGGCTGTCAAAGCCTTGAGTTCCTGCTCTGTCAGCTGAGAGGATGCAAGGATGTTCTCTGGCCTCTCATGTTTTCTACTTTCCATTTCCCAGTCAGGGGGCTTTACAGCCTGGATGTTCTCCATCACAGTTGGCTGGGGTTTCTTCATCTGGGGCATCAAATGCCTTAAAAATAAGAAACAAAACAAAACAAAAAAACAGACGGAAGTGGAATACTAAAGGATGACAGGGAGAGCATGACCAGCCCCCCACCCCTTCACTCCCCCAACCCTATTGTATTGATTTTATGGCCCAAAGGTATTTTCCTATCTTGGAGAATACTAACAGACCTATCACTTACAGAAATTGCCTGGCTGGTTAGGAGGAGCAAATTTGCAAAGACAGAACTGTTTTTCTAGTAGCTTTGGCTCACTTTTGTAGTCTGCAGCATCAAATTAATAGAAACTGAGATGATAAGCCAACTGCTCCATCTCACTCCTGTTCATTTGCATTTTGGATTTTTACTTTCCTTCTCTTTCTGTAATGTAGACACTGTGTCTTACTTTTCTGTGGTCTGGTTGTCCTTTCAGGTGGACAAGGTTTCTCTTGGGTAGGATGGCTTGGTACCCAGAAGTGTGTCAGGAGTACCCTGCCCTCCTAGCTCCTTGTGTTCCAGGTAAATCAGCAGAGTATTCTACTGGATGAGGTATTAGGTGCAGGGTGTGACCTCCATGGCCCTTAAAGAACACTAGTTAGGAGAATCCCATGGCCATCTTCTGGGGACATAATGAATGGAGTGGGGGAGTAGAAACTTTGTGATGGTCAAGATGTGCAGAGTTCTGCATCTGGGTTAAGGTAACCCCATGTATTAGCTGCCAGCTGTATGGCCAGCCGTGCCTGGGGAGTCATTTTCCTCACTTCTCTTCAGCACTGATGAGGTCCCACCTGGACTCATGTTGAGTCCTCAGTTCAAGACAAACATGGGGGCAGTGCCAGCTGAGGCTGCCAGGATGGAGATCTGGAGCATGATGTCTGTGAGAGGAGGGAAATTGGCTGGGGCAGGCCCGTGAGAAGGAGGCTAAGTACTGATCTAATAACCCTACTACTTCAGGGGGACTCGGAATGATGAAGCCAAACTCTTCTTGTCAGTATCAAATGACATAAGGAAGCACAACAGCCGCAAACTGTTGGCATAAGAAAAAAGGCAAGTCTAGCATGTTTCGCTAATCATCAGCTCAGTTGTCACCTATCAATAGGCCAAAGGGGAAGCCATATGATTTGCAGCTGAGGTCACTTGGTCTATTCAGCCTGGAGAAGAGGAGATTGAGGGGAGACCCCATTGCAGTCTGCAGCTTCCTCATGAGGGGAAGCAGAGGCATAGACACTTATCTCTACGCTGTGATGACCAGTGACAGAACTTGAGGGAATGGCCTGAAGTTGTGTCAGGGGAGGTTTAGATTGAAAAGGTTCTTCACCCAGGGGATGGTTGGGCACTGGAACAGGCTCCTCAGAAAAGTGGTCACAGCACCATGCCTGTCTGAGTTCAAAAAGCATTTGAACAATGCTCTCAGGCACATGGTGTGACTCTTGGGGCTGTCCTGTGCAGGGCCAGGAGTTGGATTTGAGGATCCACATGGGTCCCTTCCAACTCAGAACGTTTTGTGATTCTGTGAAGATTGCCAGGCGCTACCAGTAGCCCTTGTCTGTCTTGAATTAGTCTTGCGGTCTTGTGTCTTTTTGAACCCTTTTTGTACTTGTATCTTGTGGTAGTGAGTCCCATCATTCAATTATGTGCTGTGTGGAAAAGTTGGGTTTTTTTCCTACTCTGAGACCTTGGTGATGTTTCCTAGCTCTTGTAATGCTGACAGGGAGTAAGTGCAGAGTGTTACTATGCACAGCACTGTCAGGCCTACACAAATTCATGTCCTCCCTGTTAGGCAAATGGCTGTTAAGGCAGCTCGTGAGAGCACTGACAGCCTCGGGCAGAGCTCTGAAACATTTCCTGCTTGTAAGCCACATGGTAGGGAATAGCAGGAATGAGCCAGCCCTCCATCTCTCTGTCTATAGGCAGAGAGTAATTTTGGAAATGACAGCCTGTAACTGCCTGGTGTCACTGGCATGGTATGGGTGAGGAGAGTTTTCAGCCTACTTTGAAAACCACCTACTAGAACAACAGGCTTACGGGGTTGTTGTGCCAGAGGAAGGTGCTGGTGGGAATGACTGTATTGTCTCTTCAGTGTGGATCCCACTGTCCCGGATTGATGCTGTACTGGGTGTTGGAGAAACCTCCTGGCTTGTACACTGGGAGGTGAGACCTTTGTACAGCTTCACCAGGGATGACCTGAGGGAGGAGAAATCCATCGTCGTGCTAAGAAATAAGGCAGGGAATGAGCACGAGCATGTAGAATCACAGAAAACAGGACTGGGAGGGACCTTAATATTCCCATTCATCTCTTCCCACCCCAACAAAGAACCTGTTCCACCTAGTCTGTTCCAGTCAGCAGGGCCACCTGCTCTCTGTCCTGTTCTTAATGCCTCTCCTGATAGCAGTCCCTCCCCAGCAGTCTGCTCCAGCCCTTTACCACCCTCCATATTTGGAAGCTTCCCTTGAAGTCCGATCTTGTCCTACTGCCCCGGTAAATCATCACAAGGAAAAAAAGGAAACCAGACTTTAATGTGACTAAAATGCCTTGATTTCAAGGAATTGTTCTGAACTGCAACTTTAGAGTCTACATTCAGGGTTATTTCAATCGTAGTCCATCTCAAACAAGTTATAGGAGGCTTTCGTTTCCCACTCATTCCCCCAGTAAAATAAGATAACACTATTCTTTTGGGGTCTTCAGCCATGAGGGAAACAGTCCTGACCTTCACCAGGGCCTCAAGCTGCCAAAGCAGCTAAATCCCTGTGTGTTTTTCCACTGGGGACTGACTTGGCCATCAGCTTAAGGAATGGGCTGATCCCATGAAATACATGGCTGCTATGTTTAGAAGGATTTAGAAGTGATTTTCCTTTCTTCCTGAGTTAGAAGGGTCCACCCCAAATCAGTCTGGAGGGCAAATGCCAATAGTGGTCCATCTCCAGCATTCCTATGCAAAGGCTTTGTTCTTTTTCAACTGAGCAATGTTCTTGTTGATCTTGCCTGGACCTAAACCCCCTGTTGCCAGGCTTCCCCCACACCTCCCTTCCCTGGTGGTAGAGAGTATAAGCTGATGTTGAGCTTACTTCTTCAGCTTTTTCCTCTTCTGTATCAGCAGGTCTTCATTGCATTGGAAGAGGAGGCTGTAGTGTGAGATGAAAACCCGGAGGCGCTGCACACACACCAGCAGCAGGTAATAGTCAGGATGCTCTTGCTCCGTGAACTTCAGGACATTCTGAGGCACAGAGGAGAGCAGGCTGTTTGGAGGCTGTCCTGACCCTTTCTGGGTAGAAGGTGCTATTGGAACCATGGATTAGTGCTCTGGAGTGCCTATGGCACTGCCCTATGGGAGTTTTTCTAGGCAGCATCACTTTCTGAGGGACTTGGATGGAGCTTGCCTACTACTACTCCAGTGCAAATGCACAAGTAACCACTGTAAATGTGATCATGGAATGTGTGGGTGATACACAGTTGAGCTTAGCTTTGGATAAATAAAACAATGTCTTAGTTTTGCAGGGCTTGCTTTCTGTATCATTTACCTTGTCTGAAATGTCTCAGCACAATTCAGACAACCCTTCTGTGAACCAGAACTCTTTTTATCAGCCATTTCTCTGTAGGAAAGGTTGTTGGGCCCTAGGAGCCTTCTCAGTCACCTAACAAGCATGTGGACCACTCAGCAAAGAGCTCTGTTACAGGAGTTAGGTTGGAGCTCACAGGAGATATGTCCCATCTCTGTCCTCCTGTTCCCTCAGAGCAGCAGGCAGCAGAGCTTTTGCCTTTCCAAGGAACAAAAGCTGGTTCTGTCATGTCAAATGGAGAAACTAGCAAATAAAACTGAGCTTCATGTGAAAATTATGAAAATTAAGCCATTGTAATCTGGTTTTCCCTTTCAATGTATTTTTTTTCAAAGAGCCCACTGGGTTTGCCAGAAGTCCTGTACCTGTACAGGCTCAAATACCAGCTCTAAGTCACCTGCTGTGATGAGTTCAGCAAGACAGTTGCCATCCTGGGGCCCTACCTGTAGATGAATAAGGTACTCAGGGATTCGCTGGACTATATGGAAGAACAGAATGTAGAGATCAGACTTGATTTCTTCTTCTACCTGAAACAGAGAAAGCAACTTAAGAGTCTTTCCCACCCAGAAAACATGTCTGCTTCCGAATGGTTCTGTGGTTTAACGAGTAGTTATGCTGTAGGTAGCTGTGGCAGTTCACAGGAGCACACCAGCCCAGTGGCAGCTGTGTGTGACAGTACTGTCACACATCTTCATGCTTGCTCCTGGAAGGGGCAGGTGCAACTCCTTCCACCAGAAATCCCAGGATGAAATGGTTTAGGTTGGAGATTATCTACAAGGGACACTCAGCCTAATTAGGTAAGGGTGGTGTCTCAAGTGCATTAGTTAAGTTTCAGTGAAACCCCAGGTGTACACTGTTGTACAGAATAAAGTTCTTAGTTGAGGCCCAAATGAATTGAACAAGATGAAATTGATTTCTAAATTAAAATGTCTTGGAAGCAAAGCTATTGTGTTTTAGTTATTGCACTGTAAAACTACCTTTACATTTAACTTTCCAAGTCTAAACCGAGTTTAAACCAAGTTTAAAGAATCAAGTGTGGGAGACCAAATACCTGAAGCTGAATAGTGAAGACTCTATAAAGCACTTACAGCCTCACTCTTCATCTCTCTCTTTGGATGAGCCCTCCATTTTTCAGGAGACACTGTTTGTCTGGAAAAGGTCTGGGTAGCACATGCATAGGCAAGCTTTTGGGAAATTTAATCTGAGACATTGTTTCATGTCCCAGGAGAAAAATAGCTTTGGTTACACACAGTGTTAAAGCTGCCTTTTGTAGGTGTGTGTCAGCCATGGCAACCTTCAGGAAACTCATTTGGCAACAGAACAAGTGGATTGGCAGGAGTCCTGTTGTGGGCAAGCATAACAGGAAGAGATCCACGTTTGTATGTTGCCATTATGTGTCTGTGAAGCAGGCAGGAAGTTTACCTCCTTCAGGATCACCACGTGGATCAGAGAGATGCATTCTGGCAGGTCCCTCAGGTAAGCAACATAGTAGTCCAGAAAATTATTCTTACAAAAGAGAGAAGAACAAAGAAACTTAAGAGTGGTTTTTGGTCATAGAGGCAACCAAAATGAGAAACTGTGGATTCCCCACCATTGCTACTGGAAGGTTGTCAGTGCAGCAGAGCTGCTGTGACTCTTTCAGGGCTCAGAATTTCTCAAGAAGGCTGTTTTATAAACTATGTTGAGCTGTTGAGCACAGTATATAAAGCTTTACAGCAGATGGGAGGGCTAGAGAGGCTGGGCAATAGAAAACTTTTCTTATTTAAGACCCTTAAAATTTATAAAGCATCAGATAAGTTTTTACACATCCTTGGAGGACAGGTCCCACTGCTCACCAGCAGCACCTTCACCCTAAGAATCTGGTGCAACAAACCATATAGGATAAGAGCCCTGCCCACCTGCTTGTCATAATTCTGAGCAAAGTGTTTTGGAGAAGGGGAGCATGAGAAACACTCTCCTTTCACACCCTTGCTGTGAATACAGACATTCAAGCTGTCAAGGCTCACGTGTGGCTCCTGCAACCGAGTCTAGGTCTTGTGGGCTGATTATAGAGCTGTGCTATGAGGTTGCATGCCCACAGGTGGGTCTGGCACGTGGGCTCCCTGAACAATCAATTACTACAGCAAAGGGGCTCCCATGCCCCAGGACTCTGCTCAAAGGAGGCTTGCTGAAAGGCCTTACCCTAGCTGCAGCTTCACAGCACAGCCCCACTGTTGCAAGGTGTCTTGGCCCATCTGTGGGCCATCAACACAACATTGTGACAGAGGAGTCCAAAGAGGTCTTTAATATACCTCATCATTTGTTAGCTTCAGGAAGATGTCCCCTAGGATCCCTTGTCGTGGCCAGCTCAGGACTCGCTCCTGTAGAGCGTGAAGTAAATCGACATGCTGCTGGACCAGGAACCGCAGAGAGTTGGGGAAAAAACTGAAGGGAGATGATATCAAACTGGTTACACAGAGCTAAAACTCAGCCCTAATGAGCCTGTACTGAAGTGAACCATTCATGCATGGTCAGCACAGTCTTGCACATTATTATGAACTACATGTATTATTGCTACTCTAACACAGGTATTATTAACTACTTTTGTTGGAGTCCTGGCTGCATCAGGAGGTCCTTTTTTGGCTGCCATGTACATGCAAGCACCCTTTCCAGATGGCTATTAATACAGTGTTTTGAAGGCTTCTTAAACTGACTTTCCAGTGCATTCTGTAGCTGTGACCAGAATTTGCAGAACTAAAAAGCCCAAGGCAATGCTGCTAATGAAGCAGGACCGAGATCCTGAGCCATCCCACTGAGAACTTGGAGGTGAGCTCCCCAGCTTTGTGTGTTGTCTCATTTGTCAGGCCTTTTAACAAGACAACCAGTTGATGCAGAGCTGGTCAAAATGTGCTACTTCCTTTCTGCCCATGTTGATTTAATCCAGAATCAGAATGAAGATGATGGACAGAATGAAAGGACAAGCAGAAAAGTCTTTAATTGCTCCAAAAACCTGCCAGTGCCTCCAATTTTCAATTGAATACAATTTTCAACTAGAAATAAACTAAGTGTTCAAAGATCATTGTGTGGATGAAAGAAAAATGTGTGAGAGGATGATGCAGAAAGAATATTGACTGAATAAAACTCCCTGAAAGAGAGAGAGCACAGTAAATCAAATACCTTCTCTCTTTGGTACTTCTTTTCACATCTGGTCCTTGCAACGTGGCCTTGATCTTCAGGATTAGGGAAAGGTTGATGACATACTTCCTTTCTGATTCCAGCAGCTCCAAAGCGATGTTCTGCCTTTTGGCTTCCAGAAGATAACAGTTAAGTTTAAAAATAAGGAAATAATAACCTTCAGGGACAGCTTCATGTTAGATGGTGAACTGACATTGAATCATGAAAGGAGAAACTGTTTAAAAGTGGTATTAATGTCTCTGTATGTCTTCTTTCTCCAAAATGTAAATACCAGCCTGATGCTACAGCATGCTCCAGACATGACTAGAGCTACTAGTCATGCAAAAAAATCTCCAAAGCAAATGTGGATTCCCCTATGAATACCAAATTTTTCTAATAGTAACAAAACAAGCAATCAAAGGCAAAACAACTCAAATCAGGGCTTCCCATCCAGTATCCTGCAGAATAAAAAGTTGTATTTTTCACCCACTTAAGCAACTACACTGCCACAATCCTGTCAGTCCTCAATCTGACAGAACTTGGAAAGGAGAATGGCTGTCCTGGGTACAGAATGATTCTGTCAGTCACAGAGATCAACAAATGCAAAGGCCAGAGGTCTTGGAATGTGAGGCCCTGAGACATTCCCCTGTAGCAGGAGAAACTGGCCAGTGTGTCTCCCTCCAGAGATGCTGATTACCAACCAGCTCACACCAGATACAGCTTTGAGCCCCTCCTAGCCATTGTTTTCTACTCCTTACCAGCCAAAGAGGGTTCACATATTATGTTGTCTGCTGAGCTGTATCTGCTCTGGCCCATGTCTTTCCCTCTCTCTGGCTGCTCTTTGGAGATGTATTCATCTCCCCAGTCCTTGGTGTCCTTGGGCTGCTTCCATATTGTTGATGGCAGATGCATTTTCGCCTGCCCCTCTGTTGTCAAGGGAGGCTTGAGGCTGTCATCTGTCTCTATGGCTGCCCCTGCAATGACAAACAGGTGATGGACCTTGATATGCCAGTCACAGATTATGCTACAGCAGGCAGCTAACCTGTGTTTTCATCCAGTGGAAGTGCTGGAAGGAGAGTTTGAAGCAGCATTCTTTGTGCTTCACAAGGGCTGGGGCCTTGTAGCGTTAATTTACAAAGGAAGTGCTGTTGGTGGCACTTTGGTAGAACAAGATTCACACTCTTCCAGCATTTATTTTCAGGCCAAAATTAGACATATGTTACAGAAGAAGAAAACATATGTTTCAAGTATGGTTGCCCTTCAGGGTTTGGTACACTTCAGGACTTGATAATATGACGTTTATCGGCAGGTATTGTAGAAAATAGTTATAATATGGATTTAAATGCAATTCTCAATCTGTATAAACTGTCATAATTCTTAACATGTTTGTTAGTGTGCTGTAGCTATACAGCAGCAGTAGGACTGATAGCCTGAGGTTGCTGAATCACAGAGAAGGGAGAGAACCATTAGAACCATTGCATTGGGATTGGTCTACTGCAAAGACTTTGAATTTGGGTAGCAATGAACCATTTTCTGTAGCTTTTGTTACCTCTTTTTTTTTTTTTCAAGTGAATTCAAGCAAAAGAGCTGTCCAGAACAGTGAGTGCTGCTAGTGCACAGTGCAAACATCTAATGGTTGTCCTCATATGTCCTTTGGCTGGCCAGGATTCATAAGGTTCTCTTACTTCTGCCCAATTCTTATTTTTGTCAGGAGAACTCCTCTGTTACTATTCAGATGTGTCTAAAAGGAATCTGGAAGCTGGTGGGTGAATAAACAGCTCACCCGGGGTGTAGTCACCGCAAGACCATCTCTTGCTAAGCAGCAAAACGGTGCTGTCATTATTCTTCCTCTCGTCAAAGGGCCTCAATTCTTCCTTTCTGCAAGGTCACTTAGAATCTGAGAAAGCAACAAGTAGATGGGCTTTCCCTGCCAAATATCAATCCTTGGCATTGACCATCAGGTACTGGACACTTCAGGGACAAGTATGAAAATGGAGGTACGTGGCAGAGTGAAAGACATTCCTGTGAAATGTGTTCCCCAAAAGCATTTGTTCAGTGCAGTAAAGCAAGCAATCTAATTGAATAATTGTCCTGCTGGTTTTTGACAGTTTAATATTTTCATACCTGGACCTGCTATGACTTTCATGGCTCCTTCTCCCATTGGCATGATCCTGGTGTCAGACACTGTTGAAGAACAAAGGTAAATTTAACAGAAGACAGTTGTAGAGCAGGCTTCCTCCTGCCAAGCCCTGTCAGTGTGGTTAAATCCTCCAGTCTTTCACAGCTTTGCTATGGGAACACCCCTGTTGGACTCTCCACTGAGGAGGATCTTTGCTGTTGTAGCTCTTGTTGCAGTCTGTGTTTCAGTAGCACGGGCAGGCGGCTAATGTGGGGGTCCCTGTTGTGCTCGGTGCTGAACAACTGCACCTTGGCTCATCCTGGCACCTCAGGTGCCTGTTGGGCAGACAGAACAAGAGGATGAAGGCTGAACACAGAGGAATGGCTGCCATTTTGAGTGGAAAAGAACTTATTGAAGAGTAGGGGAACGAGACTGGAAAGAAAGGGGCAGTGGGAGAAGCGGGTGAGAGAGGTGACTGTGCAAGAGGGATAGGAGGGAGAAGGCCAACATGCCATCTCAGGGTGTAGGGCAGAGGAAGGCCACAATTGGCAGGTTCTGAGCAAAAGAGAGTAGAAAACAGTACATGGTTTTAATCTAAATCTCTGCCTTTGTTGACATTTTAAATGTACATGGGTTTATTATCTTCCTGTCTGAACAGCAAGAGTGATAGACTAGCTTAGACCTCTAAACTTAATTATAGAATGAAAAACTCTGGTTCATCACTTTTCTTTGATTCCAACCTTCAGGTGTTTGGCATTTTGACAGTGTTTTCCTCATCAAGGTGTAACCCTGGGTCAGCAGCTCCTGCAGCTAACAAGGGGCAGTGATTCCCTGGGCAGTGTGTATAGGCCAGGAGCAGTGACACCTGCACCCTAGAGTGTACATGGACCAGCTCCTATGTCATCTTGTTCAAAGCAACCACTATGGCCCCTCAATGACACCAGGTGTTCTCTGTCAGCCCCATCCCTATGATCCTCCTTCCTCTGCCCTGCTCCCTTACACAGAATGAAGTCCAGGGGTTCTAGTATTTTTATTAGGGGACCCTCTCTGGTCTGTGCCACTAGCACTACAGGAACAAAGATCTAGCCGTCATCCCTTTCCATGGAGAAGGCAAGCAATGGCTTTTAAGACAGTGTTCACAAAGTAACATCTCCTCGATCCAGGCCAGCACCAAGGCTGCTGTCCTGAGACACTGTGCCAATGTGTGTGCACAGATCCAAGAGCAGTGCTGATGAGGGGAGTACCCCTCTTCTCTTTTTGTGCTGCTGGCACCTGAGGAATACTTGGTATCCTCTTACCTTAGTGATTTTTTTCTGAATTATTTTCCTGGGGAAGGCACTGCATTTGCCTATTCTATTTCTTACCTTTTTCATAAGTCACGTTGTGTAAAAGACTTGTAAAATCTTCATTAATCAGCACAGGTTCTGGGAGGTTAATGGATCGAAATGGGCTGCCCTGGAGAGGTGTTGGTACTGTCTGTGACCCATGATCATCCTTCTGTGCTCTTCTGTACAAATACAAAGAACAAGACAGTTGGGAAGTATGACTGCTACAGGTGGAGCTCCTATGCTACAGGTGTGGCAACCATTAGAGTAAGTACAAGCGCAGAGTCAGAAGTAGGACAACTCTAGCAGAGACCAGGAAAGGAGTTGGCTTTGATGGAATTGGCAGTTCATGAACAATGTTCTGGAAATAACTTCCACTGGCTATAGGAGAAGGTTATTTCAGATCTGTTCTTCTACAGAGTATATTTCATCTAATTAAATAGCTTAATTAGCTAAGGGGCTAGCCTAGATTTGCAAAGTGTTTGCATCAAGGCAGCTGTATAGACTCATGATCAAAACTCTCTTTTCAGAGGGAGGCTAATTAGGGCCAAGCTGGACAACTTATCTGCTCCATCACAGCAACAGTGTGGCCCAGCAGTGTGCAAACATGCTCCTGCATGACTCTGCTCCTCAGAGAAGGAAAGGCTGGTGATGGGAAAGCAGAGTATGACTGCACCATCAGGAGCCTGCTGAGTCCTGCAAGCTTGGAAGGGGAAACTGCAGTACTATTGTCTGGATTGGGGGTGACTAGTAATACCTTCCGATGGGGAAGGCTTCTGACTTTCAACAGTATTCCTGTCCCAATATGTCATTAATGGGTCTGTGTGTTCCACGGGGCCCTGGTTTCCCTGAGAGCTGCTGGGAGCTATTTTGTTGTTGGAGTCACAGTGAGGTGTTAGCATTTTCTGCTGTGTTTGCTCTGTGGGGTATGTGTCTAAAAGCCTGGGGTGAACTGAAGGCTAGCATTTCTGTTCATAATCAGGGTTGATACACATGTCCAGCCAGGAAAAGATTGAGAAATTAAGCTATACAGAAATGAACAAAATGGACATTGCTGCTAATTAGCATTTTCAGAACCCTGGACTTTGGGCTCTTACTTAGCTTTCATTTTCCTTGATTCCCGCCGCTTCTCTTGCTGCAGCTGCTCAATTTTCTGTTGCATTTCCTCCTGCTTGGCACTGATTTCTTCAATCATTGACTTTGCATCGCTGAGCTCCTCCTGAGAAACAGGCAAAAGCACAGCATTCCCAGGGTGCCCATCAGCCTTGAATGCTGGCTGGTGTGCACTAAAGGTGCTTCAGGGTGCTGGGAGAGTGGCTGCGTGATTAGACACTCTTTCTTTGCAAGTCCAGTGTGTGTCACACATGCCATGCAAAACATGGCACGACATGGCAATCCTTACTTCTACAGGCAACTCACCCAAGCCAGCGTGGTATCACATGATCAAGGCACTGGTGGGAGGTGGACACTTAGGGCTTCATCCACCACCAGCTGAAAGCATGGGAGGACTCCTGCCTTTAATGGCATTTGGAGATGGACCTTAGGAAGCACAGTTCCTCCTGCAGTTTTCCATCACGGGTATTCGCATGTTGCATTTGGTTCAGATCCCAGTGTGAGCACTCACATGTATAAGCTGTTGCCGGCCAGGCCTTGGCTCTGCCTTTTTAGCCTGCTTTCCTAAGGAAATGAGGCCCTCTGTAACTTCCCTGTCAGCACCTCCTCCCTCAGGCAGTTTCAAGCAAGCCTTACTCAGATGTAGAGCTCTGATGCCTGAATTTTCTGTGGGTTTCATGAATGTGAACAGCAAGATGGAGGAGAGACTCAAGAGTTTCTTGCAGACCACTTTCCCCAAGCAAGGAGGTGGTTTCACTGGGAGCTCAGCATTTGAATAGTCAACATGGGCATGCGGCAGAGGGAGAAGAGCCTTTGCCCCTCCTGTTTCTTGCCTAATTCCTTAAAATCTGGGTTCTGAATCCCCTTTTCCTCTATAACAGTGTCCTGGATAACTCTGGTTGCTCTGAGACCCCTCCCATGTGCCCTTACACTTCTTGTTGTCCTCCTTGCTCATCTGGCACCATGGGCTTCTTTTGCCTGGTGCCATCTGTCTCCCTGTCACAGGGTCAGTAATGGGCTTTTCCAGTAAGCAGCCCTCTTTAACTTCATAAGGTATTATTGACTCAGCAAAACCCCATGGGGAAAATTTGCAATAAAAACAATAAAAGAGTTCCTCTGCCTGCCTTCTCACACGCAGTCATCCAGTCTCTGCGCAGAGACTCTGGCTGGTTTCAAGTGTACATCATGGCTTCTTGCTAGGCTCTCTCTCCAGTCCTTTGTCTTAATCCTCTTGGGCCAGATCAAACCAGGCAGCACTTCCTCCCAGCCATGTGGGAATGCAGCTTCAAAAGGCTTTAGGGTTT
This sequence comes from Grallaria varia, assembly GCA_013396735.1. NCBI lineage: Eukaryota > Metazoa > Chordata > Aves > Passeriformes > Formicariidae > Grallaria > Grallaria varia. The sequence continues at coordinate 164,598 of VWZG01002110.1, forward strand.
TGTGTTAATTTGCTGCTCCCCAGTGCCTTTGGTTCCTGCAGGAAATGCAGGAGCAGTGACCCAGGGAGAAGCATGGGACAGTGGCCCAGTGGCAGCCTGTGACAGGCCATTTACCCATTGCATGTGCAGCCCAGAGCAAGGGTTGCTCATGCCCAGGGAACTCATAGCACTGCCTCACGGCCAATGAAGAAGGCTAAACAGGTCAGAGTACAGGGTCTTGTTAGATTGGAGCTGTCAGGGGAAACCCAAAGCCAAAGGAAGTACCCCAGCTATATCCAAAACAATTGCCTGCTCATTTTCTTTGCAAGCAGGAAGTATTGATGGAGCCTGGGGAATGCTTCCCTGGGCCACATAGGCTAATGTGACATGTATGCAGCCTCCCCACAGGTCACAGTCCTACCTTGAACGTGTTGAGGGAATTCTTCATCTCAGCCACTTTCTCTTCCATGGCACAGCGGCAGCTTTTGACCTTCTCTTCCAGGGCATACTCGCCATGCTGGATTCGTGACAGCTCCTGCATTGCTTCTGTGAAACCTGCCTTCAACTCAGAGGCTAATGCCTGCAACTAGAGCAACCAGAAACACAGTGGGTTAGTCCCTCCTCCCAGGTGCTGGTGGTTGCGTCCCCAAGGGTCACCCATGGTTCAGAGTGGCATGTAGGATGGGTGTAACCCGTCATGAAAGGTGCTGTCCTCCTTCTCCTCCTCCTGTCATGGCTGTGAAACGGGGGGAGGTTTGGCCCCTGCTGCAGCCTCAGTACAGAGTAGGAGGTGTTTGTATTGGGCAATCAATATGCCCCCTTTTTAGACTCCCTGGCAGTTTGCAGCCTGTCATGTCAGCCTATAGGAGGGGACAGCCTGCAACATGCCAAGAAGGTTTGCAATAACAGCAGCCAGATTATTAGTCTCCAAAGCAGCTGAGAAATCAAGAACATGTCCATTTTTGAGCAAGTCCTCCTCCCCCACATGCTCGTGGGGCTGGAACTTTCCCCACACAGGTCTAAGCCCTCACTCTCCAAGGGCTGTGGAGAAGCTCTGTCCTTTGTCAGCGGGCCCTTTCCATGGAAGGAGGCAGCTCTGACTCATGCTGGGGAGGGAATGGGAGGTTTTCCCCTGGCATACAGTGACACTATACCCACTCTCCCTGTTTTCTGTCCCTAGAGGCCCTAGCACTGCTGAAAGAGCTCACCACCTAAGCTGGAGGCAGCCAATTGATAGCTGGGTGAAGCAGGAGACGGAGCGGGGCAAGCCAGGCTGGCATAGCAAGCAGACAAGGCAGGTGTGGAGGTGGGCAGTGAGGGGAGGAAGGCGGCTTGCGGAGGGCTAAGCTGGGACACCCTCTGCGGGAGCAGCTGGGACTGGCGACCCTGCACTCTGCCCCCACTGCTGTGAGCAAGGCGCTCCTTCTGCCTGCACAAAGCCCACAGCGAGGTCGCGGCCCAAGGCGCTTCGGTGCCAGTGGTTTTTACCTTTACAACAGAAATTCGGCCTAACATCTGGTTATAAACTGAGTCCAAAACTGGAGCACTGGTGGTAAGCGGACAGCCACCCCGGGGAACTCAGGCGCTTGAGTCCTGTAAATGGAGCAGAGATGGCTTCCGATACCTCAGGGCAATGGCATGCACCATCCTCCTCTGATCAAGACTGGCAGTGTCTTTACAGAGGATGTCTACCTGCCATCCCCACGCTTACCCCACAGTCCCCAGTCTGATCTGGCTGGACACACGTTTCCAGAGCTGCCTGGGTAGGAGGAGCAGGACTGTCAGGAACTGGGACAAGGCAGAGGGGAGCAGGAGGTTGAGGACATCTTCGCTTCTCAGGGCTGAGAACCCTGACTCCCCAAGCCCACTGGAGCTCCAGACCCCTTGGTTCAACCCCTTCCCCCACCCCTTCTGGCCACAGTGTCACCCTGCGAGCATAGCCTGAAGGATTAGAGGGGCTGCTTGGGCCACGGCTGCTAGGGCGGGCAGTGACCACACTGCTCCTAGTGTCTCAGCCAAGAAGGGCATGGCATCATCAGACATCCTAACAATGTGCCTGGAGAAGCTGGGAGGGGGTTGGTTATCAAGTACTGCAACTGTGCAAAATGTTAATATTCCCATCCCTGCTCACAGGTGCTTGATACACTTCCACCCTGAGCTGACACGGCCAAAGCAGTCTATCTGCCTTGCCTGCATTAGGGCTGGGTGTTACACACTGTCCTCCAAGCGAGAAGGGCTGGTCATCAGATCTCTCTTCCAACTGAAATATGCTATTCTATTCTATCCTGTGCTATCCATTTGAGAGATCTGCTTCAGGATGGATATATCATAGCCTCAAGTCTTGCTAGCTGTGGAGCAGTCCTGGAGCTGGCCCTGGAGACAACAATGTCTGGGGAGAATAAGCCCAAAATGAAATGTTTCTGCCGACAAGCCTTGCCATCTTCTCCTCGTATGCTTCCAGAAAGGGGATAAACTAGCCAGATCCTTTGTGAAGGGTATAGGGATGGGATTAATTGCTGATCTAGAGGTTTCAGAGTAAAAAACTGCAAGGCATCGGCAAAAGTTTCTTTGTGTGTCCTTCTCAGTGCTTCAGAGCCCAGCCTGAGTCTGTCCTGCTCAATATATCCTTCCTCAGCCCCATGCAGCTTGCAGTGGCTATTTCAGACACTGAAATGCATTCCTTTTGTTGCCACTTGATGGATGAATGCAGCCAGCAACACCAATCGGCCACAGGCCTTGCACAACTGAGCATGAAATGCTGAAACCCTGAGAACTCTCTGCTCAGAGCACAGAAAGGAAACAGAGTCTTGTGCCGTTGGATGCAGGGTTGATCCAAAATGGAGTGGCACAGGAACAGCATGTTATCTTTGAACTCTTGCCAAGCGCAGCATAGCTGTGGATTTTGGTTTGAGTTTATTCCTAAAAACAAGCTGTAGAAAGCCATTCTTTAAATCCCATAAGCTGTTACAAGAGATGGAAGCCATTGAAGTATCAGCTCATGCTTATGTCTTGCCCAAGTGATTATGCCTATAGGACCAGGGAGATACTTCATAAGTCTGTGACCCTCCGGAAAACCAAGAAAATTCTGTGTTTCTAAAGTTTCTAAGTGCAACACATAGCAAAAAAAAAGACAGATTTTATAATACAGCAACAGTTTAACTGTAATGTGTTGCCCTGGCTCACCTATTCATAGCAAAAAATACCCATCTTAACACTTGTTAAGTTGTGGAATTTACAGAACACACCTTAACAACTTAAGCTAAACTAACTAATGCCTTGAGGATAAATGAATCCGCACAGGGATTCCTTAGAACCTGTCCAAGAAAAGTATTTAGGTATCTAAATAATTCAGGACCAGGTACACATTTCAATGCCCATCTACCTTTGGAGTGCAGCCCTCAAACCTGACAAAGCAATGCAGTGAGACATTATAAAATTTATATATATAAAACAGCTGTGAAATCTCTGTTCCTGAGCCTCTGCCTTTGTTGTTGCCTCACCTGTTGTACTGTGTCACAAAGGGTGGACAGGACTGATGCTGCTTCCGGGACCAGAGGCAGCAAAGATGAAGAGCTGCCCCCTTCTCTCTTGGTGAGTGCCAGCATTTTGAAACATTTGCAAAAGATAGTGACCATCATTGCAGACTTTGAGGCAGCCCAGGGAAGATGGTCATGGCCAGGATATGGGGATGGCTTATGGAAGGAAGAACTGGGATGGAAAGAAGGCAGCAGAGCCTTGGTGAGTGGGTTCACTGCCCTGGCTGCCACTGAGAGGATGAGAGGGAATCCTTGCTTCCAGGAGTGGCTGTGTTCCCCATGGATCTCCCCCAGCATTAGCCAGGCTGTCCAGAACTCAGTCTACAAAGGGCTGGCTATTTGCATCTGCCAACCTTGGCAACTGCCTAAGGTACACTAGGAAAAGGGGCTGCTGTAAGGGACCTTGAGCTGAAGCCTGTCAAAACCAGTAGAAAACAGACTCATGATAAAGAAATACCACACAGGGATAATTCTGCTATTATAAATATATCCTTGAAAAGAGCAAAACCTTCTGTGGCCAGGAAGGAGCACTCTCTGTGTTACTTCCCCCAGGTTATCTACTGTCTATCTCTTTGTATATCTTCTGGGGCTGATCTGAAGAACTATAAATAAACATTTTATCACTCAAAAGAGGGCTGCCTGAGGACACTACTTGAAACCACCCTGGCACAAAACCCAACATTTGCCACAAACCCTGGATCTGATTTTTCTGAGTCGTATGATATACGCTTTTACCAGGGAACAACCAATTTCAAGAACAGCTACTAACTCCTGTGTTTGAGGGCAGCACTTCTACAGCCAAGCATTAGGAAGGCTTGCAATGCCTTGTAGCAGGAAAGCAGCAGAGCTGCAGTGATTTACGCTGGTAAAGAACGTGGCCCTAGGAGTATATCCATATTTATATTCCTAGGCAAGGATGCTAGGAGTCCAGGCAGAGCAGCATGGTAAGGACAGGAGAGAATGATGGAGGTACTTAAAGGGAGCTGCAAGCACTTATCAGCTCTTGTTCCAGATCTGTGCAGTCCGTTTTGGTAACTGCATTGTACACAGGGCCTTTGCTGAAGCAGAAGGGAAGAACTAGCTGGCAACTTTCGTTTAAGGATTCATCAGGGTACCGACATGTCAGCTGGAAATCACCATGTGTGCATGATATTTCCAGCACACCATTCCACATGCCTGTTGGGCCCACTGTGCTGGGCCCTTCGGCAACCCAGTCACAGCTCCTGCTTGGAGCTGTCTGGATGGGAAAAGAGAGAACTGGAGACAAAAGAAGTGTGGGTTCATGGAAAGCAGCGTCTTCTCCACTTGCCATGGTGCACTTACAAACAGCTACAGGCATTAGTGTTGTAATGGTGGCAATGGAGGTCTCAAATAGTCTGGATTTCCAGTTTAAGGATATGTTTCCTTTTTCAAATTACGGTTCCATATTGAACCAGACCAGGGATTAAAGCGATTAAAACTCTGTTGCATTTTGTGTAGACTGGAAATGCATAGGAAACATTTCATGTGGACACAATGAAACTGGATCTTACAGGAAGGATACTCCCTGGACTGTGGTGTAGACAACCTGATTGCATCTGTGGTGTCTAATTGCACCAAGAATGTCAACCCAAAGAGCAGCCTCAGAGCTCTGGAGGACCCAATCACCCTGAGCCAACACGGACTCCAAGACAGGGTTTCCAAGCTCCTGGCTGGGAAGGCAGACATGCAGAAAGACTCAACACTCTGGCTGGTCTGGATTATCAGGCAAAAGCACCCCATGGTCTGAGATGCTGTGAGGCTGCCAGGATAACCCAAAGCCCCAGAGAAGACCTGGACCCCTGCTGCAGAAGACATTCCTGCTCCATGTCAATAAACAGATCCTTGCTCCTGGGACAGTTCATCAGGATTGCTGAAAGCTCATCAAAGCTCAGCCATGAAATCTCCCTCCAGCCCAGTGAATTGACATTCTCTAGTTGGTGCTAATGATGCCAGCTGGTTAATTAGCTGAGCTCACAAATCACCTGTCTAAACACAACTGGTTGTGAGCAGAGAACTTTTACTGAAGGGTCTTTTAAGATGAGGCCCGAGATGTGATATGTATTCATGCAGTGTGCACATTTGGGTTGCCACATTCCTCGTAAGTTCCTATATTTTTCCTTCCACTTAATTCAGCTTTTTAACTACTGTTTATATATTAGTAACTCTTTAAACTCATGGAGTTATTTAGGGCATTTTGCTCATCTTTACCTGGGAAATCTGTGTTGCAGGGGTACTCACAGGCACACTTTCAGTCCCTCCTGTGGGAATAAAGAACTTCAGTCAATTAAAATGACTTATAATGGTTGCTATAAATAACTGGAACAGAGGTTTTGAAGTCCCTCCTGAGGAACAAATCAGTTTAAAGGACTCAAGTCTCACTTTAGGAGGTCTGAACTCCATATCGTTTGTAAAATAAACTGCAATTCTAAAATGGGAATAACTCACCTAAATCAGACATTAAATTCACCTTATTTGCTGTCCTGTCTGCCCAAAGCTGACCTATGCAAAGAAGCGAGAAAGCTTTTACGTGCAATTAGAACTAAAGTGCTCTCTGTGAAGTACCAGCCTTAAGTAACAGGTTTTTTGTCCTAAAGCATTACTGATCTGTTTCTTTTCTGAAATAGACAATTTTATCCTCTATTGTATGTATTTCTTTTATCTCCACAAAAGGCTGAACTTTATATTTTAAGCACTAAGTTATATTTTGTCACAATGCATTCCAAGCAGTAATCATGTCTTTTCTAACACCAAAACATACACCTTTTCATCAGTTTCATCATTTGTGGTGTTTTGTGGCATTGTGATCCCACCTGATCTTGTACAATGGAGATAGACTTAACTCTTCTGAAACAGACAGCTTGTGGAGGAGATTATATCTATCTTGAAGAGGTATTTTGGACACTGCAGAGTCATTATCTCTAGGCATTAAACATAGAATCATAGAATCGTTTGAGTCGGAAGGGACCTTTTAAAGGTCATCTACTCTAACCATCTTGATTGAAACCAAAAAGTCTATCTATTGTTTCCTCTTCTAACATTGCCTCTTCTGTGCAGAAGCCTCCAGTTATCCAACAGAAATTACCACTGGTTGTGCTGCCATTGCACTTTGAGGAAGTTGCAGTCCAATGGCCATCAGTTCCTGTGTTATTCCCTACATCGGGGTCTCGGGCTGGCCCTCACTCCCAGAAAACACCATGCCACTTAGTTACTCATCTGGCTTGCCTCTCCTCGACAATGCCATGTCATGAGGTGGGTTTTCTCTTGCTTCCAAAAATTTGCTTCACCTGTCTCAGCTGCCAGTCACAGACATGACCAGTAATCCCATTCCCAGTTCTAGGGGAAGCCAAGCTCCCTCTTTCCATGCTGGCTGCAGATGCTTGGTGCCTTACCCACCTGGACCTTTAAGACCACAGAAATTCAGTCCTGCAGAGGCTGGAAAAGTGTGCAGGGAGGACTCCACACAGTCAGCCAGTGGAAAGTTGAAGCCTGGAAGTCAGAGCTATACAAGGCATAGCTACATTCTGATTTCTTTACCCCTGAGGTGGAATATGGGTTACCACCAAGGGCACCTATGAATTGGCCCTGTTCTGGTCTCTAGAATTTGTCCTGATTCAGAGGAACTTGAGCAAATTCCCCAATGACTTGCAGAATGGAGAGGGAGAGGAAGAGAGGCCATGTGCTCCTCTCTGCCCATGTGCCACTTGCTGCCTGGGCAAGGGGCTGCCTTGTCTGTGGTTGGGTGGCTGGGTCAGACACTGACCCCCTGGGGAATATCCTCCCATGTTTCCTCACAGCAGCAGACTGACTGGGAGAGGTAACTGTGACTCCAAGCTGCCAGCTGTTCAGGGCCAGAACTCATCAGCCAGCCTGCACCAAGTCCCACATTTCAACTTTAAAATGACAGGTTGTTTTCATTTTCTGCTTTGGCCCTCCTGGGTGGCTTTTTTCCAGATTTTCTCTGCAACTCCATGAACTAGAAACCAACTTTTGGCCTGAAGCTTTCTCATGAATGCCTGGAGCTGAGGCTTGAGAAGGCAGCCAGTGTGTACATGAAAACTGAGGCCCATGCCTGTTCTGATATGTATGTTACTGCTGGACTTTTACAGTGGGATGGCAAGGACTGACCCAAAAAGAACAAGAGGACATGTCTCTGAATTAATAGTACAATACAAACCAGATGCTGGGAGGCCAGAAAGATGCTGCTTTTACAAAATGGTGGGTGTATTGAATGCTGAGCTTTATGAAGAGGTGTCAAGTAGAAGCACAGTACAGCAAGGAAGAGCCTTGGTCTCTCCTCACGTTTTCTTTCGGCATCTTTCAGTCTGATATGTAACACAGAGGGCCTGGCCCAAACCCTGCAGAAGTCTGTAGGGATCTTTCCTTGGGGTTTGGTTACAGATGAGTCTGTAATGTCCTTGGATACACTCAAAGCAAGGAAGTGCTCCTGAGCAAGACCAGAATTGGGGAAAAGGTCACTGCAGCTGTGACTTCACCTCCCACCTTTGCCATGAGCGCTCTCTGCATGGGCCCAGAAAAACCCAGATTATTTCTATAGAGTCACAGCTAAGAGCTGGAGCAAAGGAGACTCCTCACATTCACACTGTGGAAAGCAAGGGGCTTTGGGGTTATCTCCCAGTTTCTGCAGTGAACATCTGCAGCCCGTGAGAGCATACCAATTAATTGGAAAAAATCCCTGCATTAATTTCCTTTTCAGCCTGCTGTAGTGGAGGGGCCTAAGTACACAGACCTAATTTAATCAAATTAGAAGAATAATAATAGAGAAATTAACTTTTCTGTTACCTGTGCCACGAATATTGGCACCACCAAGCATCTTTTAAGAGGGAAAGAGATGGTCCAGTCTCTCTCCCGAGCTGACAGTTGTGGACACTCCTAAAGCTGCTCCTGCTGCTCATAGTTTCAAGAGTTCCTCAGCATATGGACACAATACATCTGAGGTGGCAAGGCAGAGCTCAAGGGTTTTGGGGTGGAAAGAAAATTCCACTAGCCCTACATTCCTCTGAAAGAAGTTGATAACCACTAAAACCCTGGATTTGAAACCCCTGAGCTTTGTAGACTTCCTAGAAGTTCTGCTGACTGTAGCAAGGACTGGTTACATGCAAGGAATGTGGCCTGGATTCATCTTGGTGCTTGCAAGATTGGGACTGGTGCAGATACCTGGGTTGTGGCACTAACTACAAAGCATGTGGGGGAGAGAAGCAGATCCTCATCACAGGGTCCTCATGTAAGACACAGCTTTGGGCAGTCTCCGCACTTCCTAAGGCAGAGGTGGGGTCCAAGGCAAGAAAAGAAATGACTTCCCATGTTGGACATTACATATGCCACAGGATTATTTTCCAGAGGGGAGAAAGAGGTGATTCTAAAATAAGAAATAGAAACTTAAAACTCCAAGTATTTCTATGAAACTAAAAGTAGTGAACATGGTTAAGCGGTGTTCTCAGGGGGTTGGATGGTGGCCAGCAGACAGGTCATATGAGAGCACATTTCTTCCTCACTGTTTTTCATACTATCAAGAAGTGAAATAAGAGGGTGCTTTACCTTCGTGTTTGTTTGAGTCCATGGCTGCTATAGGGTGTGCGTCCTTGCAGGGACTCCTGTCCTCACTCAGGAGGGTTCTGGCTGGTCACTGGGAACATCCCATGGCTTAGAGCTGCCCACATGTGAGCCCTGCGGTGGGTCAGCTGATCTGAACCCTGAGTGCAGAAAGATGCAGAAAGGGTTTATTGAGCAAAGATGCTTGAAGTTCAGAAAACAGAGGAAGGAGGAGGGATTTGAGAGGGAATGAAGTACCCTAAAGGTCTGTTTGGGTTCACAGTGCCTCCACAGAGTGGCCACTGGTACAAACACTTCCCTCCCAGCCCAAGGCCACTTGTGCTTACATGGACAGGTGACTAAGAGGTACTATGTAATCCCACAGAGACTATTTGCTCAGCAAGATACTTCTTGTATGAACACTGAATCAAAATCGTATGTAGTTTGAACAACACATGAACAATTTGCATGGGTGCTCTGCATCAGACAACCAACTTTTTGCTATGCAACTTATCACTCAAAATGTCTTTCAGACCTGTGTTTGGGCTACAGACATATTACCTTCAGAATGCTGCTGCACAGTTCTGCCAGCACTTTAGGAGGCAGTTGTACTGCCAGGTCTGTTTTCTCTGCTCGTTGTCTCCCTGACTTGGAGACACAGGAGTGCTGCAAGGCACCTCGAAGTGTAGAGATGTAGCCTCTAGAGGAACCAGGGACAACAGAGCATGACACTGTGCCCAAGCCAATCCTTTGGTAAAGCACCTTATCAGTCTGGTATTGGGGTTAGGACATTGAAAATAGTCTTAAGATAATGCCTAATTAATGACACAGGCAGAGACACAGAAAAGTGGATTGCACCAGCTCACACTTATCAGCATGGGCCCTGCCCCACATCCACGTTTCCCCTCCCCAGGGTTTAGTTCAAGTCTGCTTTTGTCCAGCCTTACTAGGAAACTAGATTTAGGGCTCTAGAATAACATCCTACCTCCATTCCTGTTGGACATAGACATTAGCTTTGCTAATGGGACTGGAGTGGCCAGTGTAATTATGGCACAGAGGTCTGCTGCCACAGCTCTGCCAAGAGGGCTGTGGTGGTTCACAGAAGTCTGGGGTGATGTTTTCAGGGATGTAGGCACAGAGAAAGACACAGTATTGAAAAGACGGGAGACATGCAAAATATGCAAGAACCTTGGGTGGCTATAGGAAATCAGGGCAGAAGCAGCTGCTTCTGGTGCAGTCAGCAGTGTAGCTTGGGAACCCTACACTTTCAACCTGAGAGCTTCTGAGTGTGGAATTCCCAGGAGAGGAGCATGGTGACACTATCTGTGCCACAGAATACCCATCCAGACTCTTGCCAAGGGTATGATGTGAACTGAAAGACTTCCAGCACAGTGCTGGAGGCACTTGGGGTTAAGCATCTTCTTAAGATTGAGGGTTAATGAAAGGATTAATTTATTTCTAAGAGAGCTGTTTATGAGATCACCTGCTAAGAAGACCCGCTGACATCTCAAGACAGAGGATCTTTTGGTGAGGCATGTGGAAAACCTTAGCAAAGGTGAGGGACCTTTGATGTGCAAACAGGCTGGGAAAGAGTTAGACTGAGATAAATCTTAGAGTTCATTACACCTGCTTTAGATCAGCTGATAGTGTAACAGGTTTGTTTTATTTGTTCTGAAGACCCTTAGATTCACGACAGAGTTTAGATGGGCAGGAACCTCTGGAGTTATGTGACTCAAAGCAAGGCTAACCCCAAAGCTAGACCAGGTTGCTCATGGTAGCTCAGTAGTCAAGGTCTGAGTAGGCCCCAGGCTACAGAATTCTCAACCTGTCCCAGGGCTGTACTGCTCCCATGAGGAAGAATTTTTTCCTTGTGGCCAATCAAGATTTCTCTTGTTGGAGCTTGTACCCATGACCATTTATCCTTTCACTGTGTCTGTGAGAAGAGCCTGACTGTCTGGACTCAACCCCTGTTAGGTAGTTGCAGGTGGCTGTAGAACTCCCTCAGCCTTCCCTTCCCCAGGCTGGACCAACACAACTCGCTCAGCTTCTCTCTCTATGCTCTGTGTTCCAGCCCTCTTCATCAGAAAAGAAAAAAAGTTATTTCTTTTTCTGATAGGTATTGCAGAGAATGGCAAGAATGTTACTTGCTTCCAAAACACATAAATACGCAGTTGTTTTTAAATCTCTTCTCAGTTACATAAGTTTCTGTCTCTGAGCGAAACAGACTTCAAAATTCAACTTCAGTAGCAGCTTGTTTAGTAGCAAAGTTGTTAAAACTTTGCTCCCAATTTAAACTAGTCAGTGCCATAGAAAAATCCCAAGGCTTTTTTATTGGGCTGTTGAATTACTGTGTTTAACAGAGATCTGGTTTCAAAATTCAGAATTATTTTTGCAATGTTGGGAGAAAAGGAACAAATAGGAAAGACAAAACAGATATGAAAGAAATATGAACCTCCTCTGCTTTCACTGAAAACAATGCAAACAGCTTTTTGCTGGAAATGTCATTAATCTTTTTCTTTTTAGCACATTTTTACCCATTCTGCTATTAATGTTGTACCATGCCATTCATAGCAATCTAACAGTATATAATTGTTAACTATTAATAAAACCAATAAAAATAAACAAACATGAATTAGTATGAAATTAGTTGTATTAATATACCATGAAATACACTAACTGCACAGCCTGTCTTAAAGACTTTATCATTTTACTACCCACTTGCTGAATTATTCTGGGGATCACTAAGTCTCCAGGGTCAATGTGACATTCATACCTCTGGCCTTTGCAAGTCAGGGTGACCATACCCTGCCAGACCCAAGAACATTGATTGTGGGAGCAAGCAAAAATGAGAACATCTAACCTATACTGCTGCACAGCTTTAAATGAAGGAGTCAGGGGACTGTAATGCATGAGCAAACAATGTATGAACAGGTTGCAATGGCAGGCATGAAGAATTAAAGGCAACGAAAACCCAGAATTAAAGCGTAAGTCAGTTTCACCAAGTGCTCTCTACTTCCACACTTAGATCAGCCCCCTTAAAATGTATGTGTCTCTGTCCCACTGTGGCCCAGCACATCAACAGTCTCACAGGCAGGGATTCAGAGTGAAGGATGCATCTGTGGCACCCTCCTTAACACATGGACACCTGCAGTTGTCATGGGGGGGTGATGCACCTGAGAGGAGAAGCTCACAGAGGGACATTCATCCCTCTGCTATGCTACAGGTAATGAATGACATGAAACATCTTGGGTCCAGTACAAAGAAAGAGGTTTGTCTGATAAGAAAAAAACCCCAAACCAAACCAAACTACATGAGATACAAACAAAAGAGAAGTAATACTTGCAAAAGAATCCTCATATGAGGATGTGTCATTGCCTCATTACCTGTGTTCTGTTCTGTGCTTTCAACTCAGGACCACACACGGCTGGTGTAGCACTTTGGCATTGATTTTATCTCTCAGGCTGTAAAAACCCTATGGGTTCCTGCTATCAGAAGTGAGTTTTCCTTATAGAGGGTACTCAAAACAATACCTGTACAACATGAAGGTTTAACTCAGGGGCTTCCACATTACACTCATACAGACAAGGACAATGTTTAAGCACAGTCTGTGTCCTCTGCAGAACTCAGGAGTGAGGCTTTGAAACTGGGACACTGGGGATGCCGCCATCCCCTCCTGCTCTGGGCGTACCAGGAGCTCTGCTATATGACTGCACTGCAAAGTAGGTTAACCTTGGTTAAGTGGGTCCAGAAAACCTTACCTGTTTTACCAGAGCAACTGTCTTTGTGTGTCCTCTACCTGCAGTCTGCAATTTTCTGAGTTACCTCTTCGTTCTTTGTTACATCAAATAATTTCATCCCATTGGCTACTTTAGAGCATTTAGGGGGCTTACTGCTGGACTCCATGAACATGTAACAGTGCCTCTTTCTCCTTGGTTCTTCTGAATTGCTGAATATAAGGAGCAAAACTTATCAGTTCTTCTTCATCACTAAAACAAACAGCAAGTGAACCTCCCCATGGTTTGGAGGGAATGCTTGTCCTCTGTTCCCCCTGACTACCAGGTGGGGAAGCTGTTAACACTGTCCTTGCCAGTGACCAGGGTTTTAGTCAGCCTGAGTTGGCTGAACAGTGTCTGGCTTGTGCCTAAACAGTGCGAAAAAAGGTTGGAAAATAGGGCTGACATTTGGCCCTAGGACCCTGGATGTGGCCTGCTTGGTCAGTGGACAAGTCCTAAGCTTGAAGCAGAGTCCAGCTAAACTTTGTATGGCTCTTGTGCAACTTCCTGCTCAAATCAAGACTAATGTCAAACTAAATCAGGTTCCTCAGGACTCTGTCCAGCCAGATATTTCCCACACCGGAGTCTCTACAGCCACTCTAGGCCCTCCAGTACCCTGAGGAGGAATATTTTTCCTTACATCCCGCTGGGGTTTCCCTTAGCTGCAGCTCATGCCCGTTGCCTTTCACTGTGCACCTCCGGGATGATTCTGGACTCCATCTGCTTTACAGCCTCCTTGAGGCAATGAAAAGCTGGCGAGGATTCCCCCCTCCACCTTTTTGTCTCAGTACTAAGCAAGTCCCACATCATTAACCCCCTCCTGTATGCACATGCAGGAATGCATGTGCACATCAGCAGCAAGTGCAAGCCCTCCATGAAGCTGCTTTCCTAAACCACTACCAGGTCTCCACCCATGGCAAATCCAAGGTTTGCCTGCTATGCCAGCCCACCACACAGTAGATACCTCATCAACAAGGAGATGTTATTGTTCCTCTGCAAGCTCCCCACTGGACAGGCTCAATACCCAATCACACAGAGTCATCAGCAGACTGTCTTGGCCTCCAGTTCAAACCTATGGCCCCCTGCCTTAGGGACAAGAAATGGCAAAGATGGGCTTGTTTTTTCAGAGCTGAGCATTAAAACTCATTTACACTCCTGAAGCTTTTATCAAGCCAGAATAACATCTCCGGAGCAAAGCCCAGAGAACAGCTTCAAGGTGTTAAAGTCACCAAATTCTTCCATCATGGCAAAAGGATATATTTTCCCCTTTTGTTTCTATCTTTCCTCCAGCAGCCATATCTGCTGAGTCTAAGAACCAGAGCTGAGTGCCACCTCTGCTGTTGGTGATTGCCATGCTGCTGGCCACTGGTGACCAGCAAAGACTCCTGCCCTGGTGCCTTGCACAAGCAGCTGACACTGGAGCCCCTCCCACCAAGCGGAGCAGACAATCAGTGAACCTTAAGAGAGTCTGAACCAGCACTCATGAGATCCCCAAGGAAGAAGCTGTGGATGGATGGGGAGATCTCAGTGAGTTGCCTTCTTTAGCCTATCCCCCAGGCTTGGGGTTGAAGGCTGGAGCTGAAGCAGCACAGGGGTGGGTTTCTTGCACAAAACTGTGCGTGGTGGAGAGAGGGGAGGTAGGTCCTGCAGCCTGCGCTGCATTTGTGTGACCACACTCACCCTTCCAGTGCTCCCCCCACACGGAAACAATCAGCTGTGCAGAGGATCAGGGATTAAAAAGACAGACGGACAAAACCAAGTGTCAGCATGCAAACAGGCAAAGTTCAGTAAAACATCTACAGCCTAGCCTTGGCAGACAACAGTTACTATTTGGCTTTCTGTGCCATTCTGCTTCTGAAATCATGACATGGGCAACAGTGCAAGGGAATCCATGTGCACTTTTGCTGCTTCAGTTGTTAAGCATCCACAGTTTTCCTAAATAAATGCTTGGGATATGCCTGGTGACTGTCTCAATCCTGCTGGCTGAGATTGCTGCTGTTTTAAATATCCCACTTGGAGAGCAACCCCCAGTCCTCTAAAGAGAATAAAAAAATCAGTTATTTCCTCTCATTACTCTTGCGCTTTGTCTCCAACTAACTCTAATGTGGTTGTTATTCAAATACTTCAATTCAGCACAATAATTCAATCTACCTCTTAAACGGTGAGAGCAAAAAAAGGTCTTTTAAAACTGGTATTTTAGAAACCTCACCATAAATGCAGCCTCACAAAACTGTCCAGCACGCTAAGAAGCTAGATCTCCATACAGAGTCTTAGAAGAAATCAGCTGAAAATAGATGTGAGCACTGAAGATGCAAATTACTTTAAAGATCACTTTATGTGCTGCTCACACAATAGTTACAGCTTTGCTTTTTCCCGTAATATGAAAAATTGTGTAATTAATCCCACTCTTCATCCCATTTCAAATGCATTTTAAACTTACCCCAGGCTAGCTGGAGATCCTTCAGCACTGGCGGTTGCTAGAGTTGGGAATTCACACTGTGCAAGAAAGGAGAGAGAGAGGAGAGCAATGGTGGCTTGACGTTTCCCAGGATGGGAATGTCACATGCTAATCACTGATTTGAAATGCAAGTATAACAAATGCCTTCTAATTATATAATCTCCAGGTCACATCCTCGCATGCCCATGCAGAAATCAGGACTGTGCACTTAGAAGAAGATGATACAGACTCTCTTCTTTCTTAATCAGAATTTCATGCTGCTGTGGAGGGAGGGTGAGAAGCCCTGTGAAGTGACAGCAGAGGGGGCTGTGTGGTGAGAGCCGGGTGCTGATGTGGTCAGTGCTACTTTGCCAAACTCAGAGGATCTCAAGCACCTCCCATGGCACCCAAACAAGACAACCTCCAGTTGACAGGGACAGGGAAATGGGATGAGCTCCTCCCTACTTTCTCTGACACCCTGTCTCTTACCAGGCGTGGCCTTGCTAGGGATGCCAGGGCCAAGAGGGCTCAGGGGCCAAGAGCAAGATTCCCAAAGTAGCCAAGGGAGGAGAGCAGCAATCATCAGCACTTGAGTATTTTCTGCTTATTGTTAAATCATGAAAAATTTTCTTTGAGTAAAAATAAATAAGGTCCTGGAGGGTGGGGAGCAACAGACCTCTATACCTGCTCCATTTCTTCACTAAGGACGATCAGCCCTTCACTGGAGGGCTTTTTGCTCCAAAGAGCATCACAAAAGCATGTGGAGAATGCAAGTAACCCAAGACCAGGTGTCAGGGAAATGTTTGAGCCAGTCCAGTGCGCTACTCTGAAGGGTAAGAACATGGAGACATAAAGGAGGAGGCGCAGTAACAAAGGCAAACTAATTTCTCCCTGAAAGACAAAGATCTGCTTCAAAGATACCCTTCAGGCAGAAAACCTGAAATGTAAAACTGCACAGACTAAATTGGTATAATTGCTGTGCAGCACAGATAAATGTGGAGCCCTAGCAAATAAGCGGAAAGGACAAGTTTCTAAATTAACAGAAGCTCTGTGGAAGATGCTGCTACCTCTGAAGTCAAGGACTAGGGACAAAGGACACAGTATTGCTTTTTTTGGAGCTGGCTGTTTCAGAAGGAAAACACAACAAAATTGAAAAAAATGAAATTATAATTCTGAAGGAGCTTGCCAGAAAGTCCATTTTTGGTGGGTCAAAGATACCTGTGAAGTCAACGAACAGTTCAAGCCAGAAAGGGTTTGTTTTTTAATAAATAAAAATATTTACCTTCATGAGTCTATGAACAAAACATTTCAAATAGAGATTGTCTTACAGGCAGTTTAAGAAGAAGGGCTGAAAGGCACTATTTTGCCAAGCAATCCATGAGCTGCTTTATTTCAGATGGCCCAGTATGTCTCTTTGCTGATAATGTGGTGGGTTTTTGTTTTGCTAATAAACCACAGGGCCCAAAGTGTTTCTGAACCCTAGCAAAAGTAGCTGAGTATTTGAAGTCACATATGAAGGAACAGCATTTGTACACTGTGTCTTCAAATGGAGGCAAGGACTGGTATTTACTAAAACTCCATTAAATTTCTGGCAAGCAAAGACAACACTTTTTTTCCTCACAGCACTGGTATGTTGTGTTTTGTTGGTTTTTTTTATAACTAAAAATCAGCTTTTCTGTTTTATAAAGCAAAGTATTTAGATTCGTAGTGTAGAGACCTTTGATGACCAAATGGAAACAAAAACACCAATAGATTTTTCATTGCATAAGACTTTCCAGTGGGATAGTGGCAGTGATCAGTCTCCTCGGCGTGATCTCCTGTCTGCTTCCCTTCTCAGACAGAAGCAGACAATTCTAGGGCAAGTTAAAATAATAATAAGAAAAATTATTCCAGTCATCAACTGCTGCTCTTATGAATTCACTCTGTCCAACTTCATTTCTTTAAAGACTTTAGACACTTCAGTTTAGCAGTCTGAAAAGAAAATAATTTTATCTACTATTAGCATGCACCCTCAGAGGACATTTTTAATAAAGACATGAAGAAATCAATGCCTGTTGAAAATTGGTCACAGCTGTTGAGCCCAGAATGCAATCACAGAGTTGCCTTTAACCCATGCTGCTGTCTGTGTGGAACAGCTGTATTTTCAACTTCTGCTTCAGTCCCACTGCTGCTGAGCCATGAAATGTGCCACTCCACTGCATTTTCATCTCACAACACTCCTTCACCTTCTGTACTGCATTGACAGAAATCCAGACTGTTAAGAATGCAATTAGCTGATGTGGCCAGGAATCAGAACCTTCCCACTGCAGCACAAGTACCTGCTTTAACTTTCTCCAACACTGTAGCCTGTAAAAGTTTTGACCTACAAATACTACAGATTATTCATCCAAGGAACATATTCCTTGCTTTGCAAGACTGGATGTATACTAATGTCCTCTCAGCAGGTATCCTCCACAAGAAAAACTGCATACTTCCAGTCATGGTTTGAAGGTAAGAGGGACTAAGTCCTATGAAGTTTATCCTGACTTTCATTGGGGGTATCTGGTGTATGCAGCCAGTTACTGTGTGATCTTCCTGTAAAAATTCATCCTCCCTTACACTTTCCCCATCCTGCTATGTGCTGTCATGGCAAGGTGCAAGGATTTACAGCTTCCTGTGGGGAAAAAGGTAACTGCCATGTGATGTCAGTCCTCACAAACCACGTATTTCTGCTGATCTTTGGGAGCTGTGATCAAGCTCATCATTATACCTGAAAACTGCTATAATAAATTGCCCCAGCATCCCTTGCCAATGAGGGGAAAATAACTTTTAAAATCAATTACTGGAGACTTGTTTCCCTTAAAAAATGAAGGCATCCGGCAGTCACAACAAGTTGCTATGGTGCTGCCTGTTTATGTTTTCTCATGAAAGCCACAATGATCTGGTGAACTGGCACCTATCTCGTGTGAGTAGGTAGAAACTAGCAATCCTGAAACTTGGCAAAATAGTTTGCATTGGGCTGTCAGGGACACGTGTTTGCAACACATATGAACAGTCATAAACTACTGCCAAGAAGGAGAAGTTTTAATTCCCCAATGAAAACGGAAGGGGCTGGCAAAGACTGTATCTCTGTTGTCAAGGGTGCATTCTACATCAGCATTTGAGTTATTTGAAATCAAAAGTTCAAATCAGAACAGCCGTCCAGGCAGGGCTTTTGCAGTGGCTCTGTGTGTTGGGCACCAACACCACACTGCACAGGTGTTACACCAGGACCTGCCTGGCAGCAATGACTTGTGTGTTTGCAGGAGCCTCAGCAGGCTGGAGGACACCTGAAGACCCCAAGTATGTCAGGTTTTCAGACAGGGCTTCGACAAGATTCCCAGGTGGAACAAGAGCCTGCAGCATTGATCTGATTCTTTTCAGGTTATGATTTTCTTTTCTGTGTCTTTTTTAAGGGTGGACATAGTGACATTCCAAATACAGAGGAAATTTAAAATGAAGGAATACTTAAAACTACCTTGTCACTTTTCCAGCTGCTGATTTCCACAGTTGTGTTGGCCCTGGTGTGGAGCCTCGAGCACACACTCAGGTGTCCTTCTGCAGTAGAAAATGCCAGTGCTGGAAGACAAGTATTTTCACTTCAAGACAGAGAGCACCTGAGAGGCAAAGCCCCACAAGATCATGCAATGCATTTCTTCTGTTGCACAGAGCTGCTTCTCCCAGAGCTGACTCTCCATCACCTGCAGACAGGCTGTTCCCAGAGATAGGTCCATGGAGAGTGCGAGGTCTGTTGGAGCAGGCACCTTCAGGTGGCACAGAGTGTGAACCAGCAGCAATGCCACGAACCATCCTTCCTGCCCTGAGCCCCGCTGTGGAGGTGCTGGGGAGCTGGCCTGGGACAGAGCAGACCCAGCAGACCATCAGGGCTGTGGTGTCTGCAGAAGAATCCTGAGGGAACACTCCCATGGCAGTGCTGTGTGTCTGGGCTGGGGACTGTGGAGGTTCTTACACAGCCAAACAGTGCACAAGTTCTGGTAGGGTTTTTATCTTAAACTCCAGCCTGGCACATGTTGTCTGGAGGGGTTGTATCTCCATCCATGGAGATACTCCTCAAGCCAACGGGATGTGACGCAGGGCAGCTATGGTGGTGGGTGACCCTGTGAGTGCAGGGGACCTGCAGAGGGACCTGCCCACCTCACCCACATGACTTTGCAGCCTCTTGTCATTGATGTTGCCCTCACTCTGAAACTGGTGTAGCCTTCCTCCCTTTCAATCCCACACACTCCGCTTTGGAGTCGGGGTTGGAGAAGGCCACCAAGATCACCGAGCCCAGCCATCAACCCAACACTACCATGTCCCCAAAGTGCCACACTTACTGTTTGAACACTTCCAGGGATGGTATCCCACCACTCCGCTGGGCAGCCTGTTCTGCTGCCTGACCGCCCTTCCTGGGCAGAAATGCTTCCTAACACCCAACCTCAGCCTTCCCTTGAACCCATTTCCTCCCCTCCCGCCACTCGTCACCTGGCTCTGTGGAGAAGGAACTAGCCGGTGTCACTGCTACGGCTGCGGGCCGAAACCCCAGCATGTATCATCATCATCATCATCATGTGTATGTATATACATATATACACACACAGAGACATGTATACACATATGCATACGCATATTGAAATGCACGGTTGCTTGAAGATGCACCCGATTCTCGGCGAGCCGCTGGAGCGCTCGGTTGTTGAGGGGATCCCCCGG
>VWZG01002110.1:185241-212822 GCA_013396735.1 Grallaria varia
GGACGGGAGGAGCGTGAGGGGCGGGACGAGCGGAGGCGGCCGCGTCCCGGAAGGGAAAGGAAGGGAAGGCAAGGCCGGGATTCCGGGTCAGGGAGCGCTGTGGGTGCCGGTGCCGGAGGGGCGGTGAGTGCCGTGGGGATGGGGCGGTGCAGCCCCCGGAGAGTGTGGCGGCTCCGTGGGGAGGAAGGGGGGGTGAGGGAGGCTGAGGGGAGAGGGGGGGTGTGCACGGGACGGCGTGCTGGGGACAGGGGCGAGAGGGGGCTTGAGGGTCCCAGGACACCACAGAGGGTGCCCAGGGGCGGACACACCGTGTGACAGCGGCCTCAGGGCCTTTTCACCTCCCTCTCTCCCTCCCTCCCTCAGCGCGGGCTGCTCCGAGCGGGGCCGTGGCCTCCTGTCCGGCCCCAAAAAGAAGGGCTCGCTGCCCTCTGTGCCCAAAGCGCTGCCGCTCCTCCAGACCCTCGGCTGCGCTGTTACCTGTGCGTGGACACAGCAGTTCTTGTCCTGGCTCGGGAGGGCAAAGATCCAGGGAGTCCGCTCCTGGCTAGGCTGCCTGTCCCTGCAATAGCTTTCCATTAGCAGGGATGTGCAGCTGGAACGTGGATTTGGGCTATTCTGTCGCTGGCAGCTGCTCGGTGCGAACGGGCTGTGTGAGCGCTGGGGGAGATCCTGATGGGAAAGGAGAGCAGGGCTTCTCTTTTCCAAGGCTCCCCCACCGCTCCCCTGGCCGGGCTCCACAGGCAGCTCTGTGCAGAAGGGGATGGAGCAGGAGCTTCACGTGAGTTAATGTGAAAAAACATCACACCTTCTGCTCTCAACCCCGCAAAGTCCTGACCTGAGAAGTGTCAGCGCAGGGGCTGCTTTTCTGTGAAAGTTCCCCTGAAGGTTCATCCTCTCGGCTGCCGTGTCCGAGAAAATTCCATCAGAGTGGCAGAACTGGAGCTCCCAGGGCTGGGCAGCGCTGCTGGTGGGCTCATCCTTTTGGCAGAGGGTCTTGTCAGACCTGCAGTTTTTGGCTGAATAGCTGTGAGGAATATTGCTTTTATTTTCCAAAGCCACAGAACTTACTAAACAATGTTCCAGAAGAATGTTCTTTGCTCCAGGTCCATACAGACACACCAACATACAGATAATTAGCTGTGGTTTGAGAGGGTATCTTCTCTTGTCACACAAGACAACAAATAATGTGTGCATGGACATATGCAATGTGTTAAATCATCTTCGTAACTAAGAGCTATTTTTTTTAATTTTTTTTCCCTTTATTCAGCAAGAGAATATGAGTTCGACAGAGAGAAGAAAAGGAAAGCCCAACAGAGGAGGAGGAAGAGGGAGAGGAGGCAGCGGAAGAGGAGGAGGCAGCAGTGGCCGTTCAAACAAGCCTCAGCTTGGTGGAAATAGGAAGTGTTCAACCAAAATTTGGGACGATGGAGATGATTTTTGTCTCTTTGAGGAACCAAGGTTAGAATCCAGGTATTTCTGTTTATTTGAAGGGGGGGAAATGGCGTAGAGATGTCTGGGATACTTCAGGATTGTTTGGGTAGCTTGCATATTTGGGATAATTTTTTGGATATTGGGATACGTAGACATTTGGGGGTGGTTTTCAGACATCTTTGAATACAGAGAAGAATGAAAGGGTGATAAAGTTTGTTTCAGTATGAAGCAGTTCTTACGTGTCTTTTTTTGATTAGCACTTTTGAAATTTTATAGCTAGGAAAATGGTTTAATTTTTAAATGTTAGAACCCTCTGGTTTTCTTCTTTGGTCATAAAGTAATTTTGGAACCCTTTTGGTCAGAAAGCACTAATAAACACAGGATATTCATTGCCATGTATAACAAGCAGAAGCTGGGCCATAGAAAATAAGTGGTTTAGAATTAGTTTAGTATCCTGTATGTGTTCTGACCAGTCTAGCTTAGAAATATGTCAAAAATGTGTTGTCTTGTAATCTGAAAACAGCTTTACCTAGCAGAGTGTTTAGTAAATCACTTTGGGTTTGATCTAGGATACAATACATGTGTGCATATGTGTGTGTGTGTGTGCAGATACAGAGACATAAGTCCTGGTCAGGTAAGAGTGAACCTGGCTGAGTAATCCTCAGGTGATGGACTTGCCTTATTTTGATTTGCCAGCTTTGAGTTACAGGGTTGGGCCCTAACACATCCCAATTCAGTCAAGATCATTTGAGACAGGCAAATAACTCATGGTTGTGTCCTATTTTCATTTTTAGATCAAGTGCCCCTGCCAGAAGAGGAGGGCAAACAAAACAGAGACCTGAAGCAAAAATGCCCCTGCAGACCATACACATGACATCAGAGAATCAGAGAAGAGTGAAAGAACTTCTTCAAGAGCTTCAAGGCCAGGAGCTGGCTCCTGAGTCAGAGTTAGTTTAAATGGAGGCACTACTTCCAGCTCTTCCAGATGAGGATGCTTTAACAGGCGTACTGTTAGAAGTGAAAACAGTGGTTTTTTACCTTAACTTTTAATTCTGTCTCAAATCCTATGGTTTTGAGTCTGCTTTGGTTTTCTACAGTATTAACTCTGGGAAAGGGGTAGCCAAATCTTCCACTAAAATTAAGGATTTAAAACTGCAGAGGCAGAGTTATGTGTCAACTCAACAGTATAATTTTGTTTCATTTTAATTTGATAACTCTTTCTATCAGTATAGCTGGTGAAGATGATGAGGAACCTGATTACCTCGATGATGAACAGTGCTGGTCAACAGAACAGGAACTTTCTGAAGTAATGCCAAGGTTGTCTGCTGAGTCAACTGAGCACAGAATTGTAGAAAGTGAAGTGTCATCATTTGCTGTGCACAAACTCTCCAGGTGATGCTCTTTAGTGAATAATTTGTATCCTGAAGAGGTAAATCACTAGTCTCAATATTGTAAGCCCTTAGGGCTTGGACTTCCTCTTGACTCTGGGGAGGTTCTATGTGTAGAACTGAGTCTGTATATCCTAAGAATTTAATCCTCAACTAGGTGAATTTTAAATAATGATTTTATGGATGTTATTGCTCCAGCCTATTTCAGTGATGCTTTCAAACCTTTCTCCAAGACAAACAGATATTACAAAAGCTCAGGGAGCATTGCTTTTATATGTATGTTTCTCCCAGGTAGATAGTGTTGCAAAACCTTGTAAGTGTTCTTCACCCTTTTGCTCAGACATGAGTATCTATTAAATATTTTTGCCTTGTGTGAGAATATTTTGTATGTGACAGGTTTTTCTGAAGGGTTTAATTTATATAGTTCGTGGGGAAATCTAATCTTGTAACTATTGTGTGCTACATTCTGAAGTGTGAGATAGTTGCCACATAAACTAATTTGTTGTCGTATAAACCACAGACTCCCATTCACAGACACCAAATTGCTGCCTGCCACTGTCATTTAAAAGAGCATAAATATTTTGGTGTGAGGTTTTTTTTTTCCCCTGATGGTAATAACAGTATCTCATGCCATACATGCTTCCTTACTGTATGCCTAATCAAGCAGATCTGTGGTTGTTTTGCCTCATATGCATCTCTCACTCACTTGTTGCCATGTTGTCTCTGTTTTGGTGCAGGTATGGCTTTGACTGTGAGCGTTGTAGGACAGTGCTGAGATCCTGCAATGGTAATATTGGGGCATCCTTGGAGTATTTGCTATTACAGTGCTTTACTGAAAGATACGGAGAGAAAATGCAGGTTTCTGCCACAGCTGCTGAAACCAGTCAAGAAGAATGTTTAGAACAGAGACAAGAAGAAGCTTTTGCCCTCCAGTCAATCTATGGAGAAAAATTTGTAGAAAGAATTAAAAATCATGTTTGGACTTTTAGTTTGGAATTGGAGTACCTAGCAAACAGACTCAGCAAATCTAAACAAAAGGGTGGTTGTACGAGGGACACAGCAAAACAGACTTCAAAGGAAATATGTAAATTTTACCTCCAAGGAGGCTGCAGGTTTGGTTCAAAATGCAGATTTGCACATGAATTCCCTCCAAACCATCCACTAAAACCATCCAAGAACTCTGTAGATGATGCTCATCTCCGTAACAGTGATGGTCCCATATATGAACTTGAAGTAAGATTTCCTGAAGACAACAAGTATCCACTTCAAGCACCTCTTGTGGCATTTTATTCCACTGACGAGAATCTGCCTCTTGGTTGTCGTTTACACATTGCTGAATTCCTCTTTGGAAAGGCCTTGGTAGCTGCAGAGTCTAATGAACCGGTGGTATATACCTTAGTGACGTGCTTAGAAGATGAACACGAAATAAGTGAGTTACTTGGCAATACTCAGCACAAGTACAGTGTTCCTCCTGTGTCCCTGCTGGCAACACCACCTGTGAAGCTCCAGGCAGAGAGTGCACCTGGTTCAAGTCAACTGTCTGAAGGTACACCAAATCATCTGTGGTTTCTGGGCTGAGAACAGTCAAAAATATTTAAAAGGAGAAAAAAAAAAAAAAAGAGAGAAAAGAGAGAGAGAGAAGGCACAGCCCCCAAGTCTGCCATCTGTTCCAAATCTATTTCTGGAGATTAAGGTCATATGGTGAGCCAGATCTGTGATCTGTTTGTGCCTCAGGAGGTCCCTTCCACAATCATGCTGCAGCAGAGGTTTTGTGCTGGCCAGAACTGAGCACAGAGCTAATGAGTTTGGTTTGGCAGAGTGAGTGATGCCCGTTCCCTCACAATCCATGAAAAGGCATGGAGAAAGATGGTGTGAACTCACCAAAATGGACCAAAGGCTTGAAAGGGAACAGGACATGTTGTTTGCAATACTTTGGTGCACCTGCTTCTTGCTAATTCAGAAACATTTTTTTTTAAACTACCAACACCACCTCAGAATTGATTTTATAAAGGTGGATTTAAGGTTAAGCGAATGTTGCAACTGGTTCTAGATTGTTGTTCAAATCATCATCCCTTTTTATGTATGTAACTGCAATTAGGTTGATTTCACAGGGGGAGAGTTGAGGCTGTGTCACCTATGGCAGGATGACAGCAACTCTGTGGCATAGGTGACTTTCAAGCTCTCAATTTCAAAACTGTTTTATCTAAGGCAAGCTTTCTTCAACAGAGTCTTCAAGAAAAAGTGCATCACATTTTAGAGCACTTAAATAGTGACAGCCTGTGGTTTTGTTACAGTAAAACAAATTATTCCGTTTTTTTTTTAACAGCTTTGCAGAAAGACAGCTTTGTTCCAGAAATTGAAATCAAGAGATTCCAAATAATTTTTGTTAGTTGTAAAATCTTCCTTATGCTATAAAATGCCTTGTTTAGATAAATGTAGACTTAAAATTTTCAAGGGCTGGCTGACAGTCTGAGCAAATCCCACTTCAGTTGATGGGCAGTAGGCACCAAAGTGCCTGGTCTCAAGTTTGGGTTAAAAGTACTTGGCAGTGACTTAAACTACACGGTAAGATTTAAGTTTTAGTTAATTAAGCTGGCGTTGCCATCAAAGTCTTGTGCCCCATAGAAGTTGTTGTGTGGTGAATTGGAGAGCTGAGACACATGGAAAAAGGTCAGGAAGGCAAACCAGGTTCACTCTGTGGCCACCCAGAGCATGGTGTTGACAGCACAGCTGGTGCAGGGGTAGTGACAAGTGGGATGGGGCTGGAGAAGTTGTAGTATGTTTGATGAGATGGAGGGAGGTTTGCTGGTAGCATTGAACTAAGTGCTTGTCAAAAACTCCTGCAGGCCCTCGGGTCCAGTCTAAAAAGGTTCTTTGTTGTGAATGCTTATGGAACATGTGTCTTCTCTGCATTGCTGATGAGGTCCTGTTCCTTATTAATAAGAACACTTAACTGTATGCTCTGTCTCAAGCCTCAACAGTGTCAGAGCCTCAGGAAGAAGAGGCAGTTGCAGAAGAGGAGGAGGAAGAAGAGCCTGAACAAGTTGTTGTGGAGAATGAGAGTTATGTGAACCTCAAGAAAAAGCTTTCCAAAAAGTATGATGTGCAGGCAAAGTCTCTGTATAATGAAAATGTTAAAATCTGCATGCAGTTTCGGCAAAGAAAGGTACAATGTGCAGAACATAGAATCTTTTTTCTTGCTTACTTTAGAGAAATATTTAAGGCACAAGCTGCTGTTTCAAATGATTCTATTCCTGTCCAGTGGTGTTCTTACTGCTGTGCTGTCTGGTTTTGTGCATCAGTCTTCTAGGCACTTCCAGTCCATGCTGTATGAGAGACAGAAGCTCCCTGCATGGCAAGAGAGAGAAAACATTCTGGACTTGCTGAAGAGCCACCAAGTTCTTGTTGTGAGTGGCATGACAGGGTAAGAGTGTGATTGCACATACAGACTTTGTGTGTCAAAGTAGACACAGAAGAATGTGAAATACATGTGAATATCCATGTCCTGGAAAGGTTAGGATGGTGGTCCATGTGTGACCGGTGACAACAGTCCTAGGTGAACTTCATGTGAAGGCTCACATTAATGAAGCAAAGCAAATTTCAAGTGGAATGCAGTCATCTTAATTTACATGGATGGAAGGTGTTGGATTTGTGGGGTTTCTAATTAATCCCTGACTTTTTTGTGCAGATGTGGGAAAACCACTCAGATTCCTCAGTTTATTTTGGATGCTTCACTGCAAGGATCTCCAAGCAGAGTTGCAAACATCATCTGCACTCAGCCTCGCAGGATCTCTGCCATTTCTGTGGCTGAACGTGTAGCCAAAGAAAGAACAGAAAGGATTGGACTCACTGTTGGGTATCAGATCCGTCTAGAAAGTGTGAAGGTATGAATGCTTTGCTTGTTGATTTTCATTTAATTCTATTGAAATGTACTTAGTTCTTCTCTGGTGTACAGAATCTCTGCCCTGTACCTGCTATGTAGTGAGATAAGCAAGTTTGTATCACCTGTGTTTTGCACTATATTATGAATCATATTCTGTATTTTATTCCATCTCAAGTTGCACAGTTCACTGTACAGAATGAGACTGCAATGCTGTGTCTTGTACTTTTGCTTTCTGTTGAGAGAGGTGACTGGGTCTGAGAGTATGACTAATACTGCTCTGCTTAGGACGGCTGCTGCCTTCTTTGCTGCCAGTTGCCATTTCCATTTCTCTCCCAAGTGGAGATTGAAAGGGTACAGCTACAGTCAGCCAGAAGGGGGTGGTTGAATTCAAACTGCTATCTTGGAAGTGAAGTTTTGTCTACATTGCAGCTGATTGCTTCTCCAAGAAATATGCTAAAAAAGAGATTCACTGAATCTTTCTAGGAGCAGGGATCTGATTGTTTTTCAGAAAACAATATCCACAGGAAAAATGCTTCAGATTTTTTTGTAGTTAGCAATGCCCTGTGGTAAGAAGCAGGTGTTCTCAGTTCCAGTCAAGAAATTAAAATCAATCAGCCCATCTCCAGCAGGAATTGCTTGCTCCCTTTCTGTCAAACGTGGCACTCAGCTGAAATCAAATGCTTTACAGCAACACACATTCTCTTTGCACTGTGTTGATTTGCCCAGAGTCAACTGAATGCTTTGTCTTACTCTTCAAGTCCTCAGCCACCAGACTCTTGTACTGCACTACTGGTGTGCTGTTGAGAAGGCTGGAAGGAGATCTGACTTTACAGGGAATCACACATGTTATTGTTGATGAAGTTCACGAAAGAACAGAGGAAAGGTAAGTAATCTCTTATCCTGTAAGCCAAATGAAGAAGGGAAGGATAAAGGTGACTGATCCTGTGGCAGTGATGTGGGATGGTGGAAGGAGTCTGGTTTTAGGTTCTTGTGTTTGGGCAGTAAGAATTATGTTGCACAGCTTGCAAGAAAGTACATTTCTCTTAAATTGCTATGCCTTCAACATGCTGTCACATTGCAATGATGTTGCAAAGATGTTTTGGATGGGACTGGAGGGTTAAGTAACTTTTTAACCAGAGCTGTTTGTTCCTTATACTTCCCTTGTTTCAGCTTTTGTCGAATGCTGTAATTCTTCACATGCCCCTTGGGGAATTTTTTCTCCTGATGCAGGCTTCAGAGCGCCTGCAAAGGACAGGTGCTCACATTTTCTTCACATCTATAGATTTTACTGGTTCTAGACAGTCTCATCCTGTCTTGCTCTAGCCTCCTGCAGTTTTGCTCCACTTAGCTGCTGAGGACAGGCCAAAGATCAGTATCTCTGTAAATTAAGTGGCAAGGATCCTTTCCTTTGATGTTTTCCTTTTGAAACATTGCAGTGCAGTGGGTTTCCAGGCTTTGTCTGTGACCTGTTACTCTACAGCTCAGATGATATTGTAGCCTGGTAAAAGAGCTTGTGTCTCTCAAGGATTCTTCTTCCTTCCCATCTAAAATCACTTCCGGCCAGTCTTCCAGGCATGCAACAAAAGCTGTAAATATATAGGGAAGGATACAGTGAGCAGGAAAGAGTGGGTAAGTTTGAGTAACTCTTCCAGTGAAGAAGAGGAACAAAAAGGACTCATCTGTTACTTTGAGTTAATTTCTTATCTAATGTTCTTGCATTGTTATTAATGTAAGTAGTTTATAAGGCTTTTTGTTGCTTAAATGAATTTGTCAAGTAATCCTGACACTCTAGTAAGGGACAGAAAAAAAGAGTCAGATTGCAGATTGCCTTCCATTCTGAGAAGCTTGTGCTTCTGTGATGGTATTGCTGTGCTATTGAAAGCATCAGGAAGGTGGACAGAATGGGGAGAAAACAGAGAAAGTTAACTCTGAAGAAATTTAAATGTCTTTTTTCTTGTTTTCTTCAGTGACTTCTTGCTGCTGGTTTTGAAGGATATAATGGTTCAGAGGCCAGACCTGCGCATTATACTAATGAGTGCCACCCTGAATGCAGAGCTTTTTTCTCAATACTTTCACTCCTGTCCAATTATTAACATACCAGGTGAAAACCATTCATTTTTATTATCTTGACACACTCATTGTTTTAGAGATTTGTTTTCAGTATTTCTCCTTGGAAAATGTTTCTCAGTTCAAGTGCAAGAGGCTAATTTGCAAAGTGGCAAGATGAGGATGTATACAAGAAATATGATTCCAAAGGCTTTGAAAGAAAGACTGAAGAGATTTAGGAGAGAAAGGACTTGGAAATGGGGATGGTTTTGTGTTGTCTGTATACCAGCAGAAGAACATGACATGGCTCCTTGGGCTGGTTTCACCACAGCTGAAGAATCCTCTGTATCCTTGTGGAAAAAAGGATCAAAGAGAGGATCCAGCTGGATGTGTACACAATTAGCCAAATGTGCCTTTTAAATTCCTAAGTTATTACATGGACCATGACAGGAATGTGTAGACTGATGAATGTGTTCCCATAATGGTGTATCAGCCTTTCTGTCTGTGTAAGTGCATTGTGCATGTTACCACAGAAACCTAGATTGGTTTGGGATGGAAGAGACCTTAAAGTTCATCTAGTTTCACCCCATGGGCAGGGACACCCTTTCTCTAGACCAGGTTGCTCCAAGCCCCATCCAACCTGGCCTTGAACATTTCCAGGGATGGGACATTCACAGCTACGCTGGGCAACCTTTGCCAGTGCCTCACCAACCTCACAGTAAAGAATTTCATCCTAATATCCAATTTAAACCTACTTTCTCACAGTTAAAAGCCATTACAGCTTGTTCTATCACCACATGTCCATGCCAAAAGTTCCTCTCCAGCTCTCTGTGGGCCCCCTTTAGGTACTGAAAGGCCCCATTAAGGTCACCCTGGAGACTTCTCCAGGGTGAGCAATCCCAATTCTCTCAGCCTTTCCTGACAGAAGAGGTGCTCTGTCCCTCTTGTCCCCTTCATGACCTCCTCTGGACCCACTCCAGCAGGCTGATGTCATTCCTGTGCTGAGGACCCCAGAGCTGGATGCAGAGCTCCAGGTGGGGTCTCACAAGGGCAGAGCAGAGGGGCAGAATTGCCTCCCTTGCCCTACTGGCCACGCTGCTTTTGATATCTGTCAGAACTCCAAACCACGCTTGGAAGACACCCATGGTTTGTCCTAGTCAGGAATTGTGTTGAAGGGTGCAGTACAGATGTGAGTTGTGAAGCCAGTGTATGTCTAATAACCTGTATCAAATTATAATAATCTTTGTTCTTTTTCCTTTTTTTTCTGTGTGTTGTGTGGCATGTAGATAGATTTATTCTCCTGTTTCCTTTTAGGTCGAACTTTTCCTGTGGACCAGTTTTTTCTGGAAGATGTGATTGCAATGACAAGGTATGAAATTCATATATTCTCAGATGTGTTTGCCTTTGAGGTTGCACTACTGACCTTGAGACTGCAGTAGTTCTGTGCATGTATTTAAAAAGTATATCCTTTCACATCTCCCCCATCACCTGCAGTCTTGGAGCTCTACTAAAGCCCGGACTTTAAACCATATCTTTTATACTGCAGTGGGGTTTAGGATCTCATGCAAAAACAAGCTTTTCTGCATTAGATACCACATTAGTACTGAAAAAAAGGTGAGCCTTGCTATGAATACTTTGTTGGTGCTTGTGCTTTACTTGTTTCAGAGGTGATGAGATATTGACAAGTAAAAGAAATTTGAATGTAGATTTAAGCACTGGAGGTGAAAAATGCAGGATATCAAACAATTCCCTCTTGTAAGCCCTACCTTGCAATTCGGGTAGTAGATTCCTGTTATCATTTATAGTTACTGGAGTGTCACAGCAACTCAGATACTCCAGGTAATAAATTGATCAAGTATCATTAATTACTTGCAGTTTGTTGTTCTGAGCAACGCTAAGCCCAGTTGGCTGTCATGATCAAGTTTGCAGTCCTAGTCTTTCACATCACTACTTTTAATAGCCTAACATTCCTCTGTAAAAGGACACCTTGATCTTCGTGTTATCTATGGTTTTGCAACCTGCTTATACCAAGTTCCTTTCAGGCTTATAAATAATTATTTTTGATACCCTATCTCTGTAGTTAATCATTTGAAGGAGACTGTTAGGCTTCTTTCCACACCACCAAATGTTCTTCTGCTGTGCAGGTATGTTTTAGAGGACAGTAGTCCCTACAGGCGGAAGGCAAAGCAGGAAAGCAAACAGAATGGGAGACACAAAAGAACTGCATTTGAAGAAGTAGAGGAGGACCTGAGACGTGCTGGCCTTTTGGAGGGCACAGACACCATTGTCAAAGATTCAGACCCAGACCAAAAACTAACTCTGAAGCAGCTCCTTACACGATATAAAGGTGAGCTCCTTCTTATATTAAATAAATTGGCACAATAGCATTTTCCAGACAACGTAGTATGTCGGCATAGAATACTGTAAGTTGAATGCTCATATATAATTCAGAGTTTTGTACTTGTGAAGTTCTAGATGAGACACTTCCTTAAAAAAAAATGAAAGAGAAGCCATGGTTCTCTTAAACTAGAGCAAACATCTTGGGTGAAACCAGTTCTTAGCATCTGAAAATGGACAGTTTTCAGCTACTGTCTTTTTCCATCTGTTTTCAGATGCCTTGTTAATTCCACCTTCTCCTCTGTATTTGTTCCTGCTGAAGCAGCCTTATTTAAGGCACAGAATACATCTGCCCCCTTCAAGGGGACCACTTCAGTATGGCAAGCCTTCTTTGAGAAATTCAGTGACACTGTGCATGACTTAATCAGAGAGGCAGGTCTTTCCATGAACTTTGTGCTCTGCCACCATCAAAATCCTCCTCATGCTTAGTCCTGAACATTTCATCCCTGTACACCCTTCTGGTGAGATTCACAGTGGTACTGAGTGAGAGCCATTGCTTCAAATCTTCAGATTCCTGCTAGGCAGTTACCAAGAGTAAGGAAATTTGTGTGTCTTTTTGAGTTGATGTGAGAAACAATGCAAGGGAAAAGAGAGAGCTTGAGAAGGGAGTCCTGGAGGTACCTATAAGCGGATGTAAGAAGTGTTTTGGTTCCTCTTACCATTGACATGTGTATGTCATTCTGCTAGTAGATGAATCCTGGTCTTGGCTGTGCCTAGATAGGTCTGAGCCCCAGTAAGGCATGAGGAGGGAAATGAAGAGCTGAAACAGGAAAGCATGGAAAGGACAGCAGGACACATTGAGTCACTATGGACTGTCTGGTCTAAGCCAGGTGCTGTTTATACTAAGCTGTGGGTGGTTGTACAGCCACACTGGTTTCAATGCATCCACAGATGTTTTTTACAAGATATAGATTTACTGGGTGTTTTATTTCTTTTTCTTCCCCAGGGGTTAATAAGGCAGTGTTGAAAACAATGTCTCTCATGGACTTGGACAAAGTTAATCTGGAATTAATAGAAGCATTACTGGAATGGATAGTTGCTGGCAAACATTCATACCCCCCAGGTAATTTCATTGTCCTTGGGAAATAAACAAAAGGAGATTCTTGGAAGCTGTGCCCTTACAGACAGCCCAAAGCTAATGATTTGTGTGCAGAGTTTCTGTAGCTGCTGACTAGTTTTGAAAAAAAATCATTTCTAGTTGAGTAACAAAGGTCCTAATATACATGGGATAGGGAAGGTAAGAGAATTGTCTTCTTGGAAAAGTCTTTTGGGAGGGACTGTTATAGCCTGTGTGCTTTTTTGATACAATAATTGCAGAACAGAGCTGGAGTTTTGACTTAGGCCTTCTGCACATTAATAAACTATCATGCTGTCCTTTCTGTTTATTCATTTTTATTTTTTTAAATCTACATATATAGGTGCTGTGTTGATATTTTTGCCTGGTCTAGCAGAAATCAAGATGCTTTATGAGCAGCTTCAGTCTAATGCTCTTTTTAATAACAGGCACAGCAAGAGGTAAGGCAGAAAAGCTCTAAAACTATCAGTCTTTACCCATAAATAGAGTCATTTCCTGCACAAAACCTGCCTTTTTGCAGGGATAAATAAAAGTTATTAAATGTGTGTGAGTTGATTCCAGTCAGGGTAGTTCCATTTGTACTGTCTTATTGGCTTGCTCCTTTTGTTTTTTCCCCTCAACTCAGGAATGTTGGTTGTTGAAGTTCTTAAGAGACCCCTGGGATGAGTGTTTTCCATTTTGTGCTCTGCATGATCCAGTGGGCTGTTGAACCTTCATCTCAGCCCTTGTTCTGTTTCAGAATGTTTGCTGAGATACATTCAGTTGTGGTTGTATTTGACCTCAGATTGTTAATGGAGAAGTAATTTATCCTTGACTAAACAGTTTTTACACAGATGTCCATGGCAAGGTTAACTGGAGTGGCTTCTTCCAGTCTGGCATTACAAATGGAAGATTTTAGACTCTCCAAAAGAGGCAGAATATTTGCTCAAATCAACAGAAGTGACAGGTCTCAGAATAAACTCCACATTCCCTCAGAACATGTGTCATCCCCTAGCATGGCTAGCAGGACCAGGGCAGTGACTGGCACTGGTGAGGCTGTACCTCAAATCCTGGGTTCAGTTTTGGGCCCCTCACTGCAAGAAAGACATTGAGGTCCTGGAGCATGTCCAGAGAACAACAGTGGAGTTGGTAAAGGGTCTAGAGCACAACTCTGATGAGGAGCAGCTGAGGGGGAGTTTAGCCTGAAAAAAGGAGGCTCAAGGGAGACCTTATTGCTCTCCACAACTCCCTGAAAGGAGGTGGTAGCCAGGTGGGTGTTGGTCTCTTCTCCCAGGTAAAAGTGACAAAAACGGCCTCAAGTTTTGCCAGGGAAGGTTTAGATGGAAACATTTCTTCACAGAAAGGGTGGTCAGGCATTGGAACAGACAGCCCAGGGAGTCACCATCCCTAGATGTATTTAAAAGCCGTGTAGATGTGGCACATGATTTAGTGGTGGACTTGGCAGTGTTGGGTTAATGATTATTGTTGTTGATCTTAAAGACCTTTTCCAACCTTAATGGTTCTACGATTCTGTTTCCTAAAGGTGCTATGGTAGAGAGGTTTGGGTTGATACTGCTTTGAATGGCTGTGGGCAGTGTCTAGTACTAGTGAGGCAATAGTGTGTGCAGGCAGATTGTTCCCAAGAGGGAAGGGCTGGAGACGAAGGCACTGAGCTTGCTGTCATATTGTCCTTCCAGGTGTGTTGTTTATCCGCTTCATTCTTCACTGTCTAGTGAAGAACAGCAGTCTGTGTTCCTCAGGCCTCCTGCAGGAGTTACCAAAATCATCATCTCTACAAACATTGCAGAAACATCTGTCACCATTGATGATGTAGTCTATGTGATTGATTCTGGAAAAATGAAAGAGAAAAGGTACTGGATTCATTCCTCTGGGTTTTGTGAGCTAGAAGACTGTTCTATGCCTTGAGCTGCATACTTTAGTTTTCCAAAGAGCTGGGAAAAACTTGAAGGAAACTTGGTCTGCAGAAGGCTGCTACAAGGTGGAGGAAGCCAGTCTAAACTCAGATCCAAGTGCAGGGGTGGGAATTGTATCTGTACAGAAGTTGGTAGCATATGCCTGCTTAACCTCCAATCTGTTTCACTCTGTACTCATGAATACTCGCCTTTTACAAGGGCTGGTTGTGAAAGGACAAGGGGCAGTGACTTCAGATGGAAAGAGGGCAGCTTTAGATTGGATATTAGGAAGAAATTCTTTGCTGTAGTGAGGCACTGGAACAAGTTTCCCAGAGAAGTTGTGGCTGCCCCATCCCTGGAATTGTTCAAAGCCAGGTTGGACAGGGGTCTGAGCAATCTGGTCTAGTGGAAAATATCCCTGCCCATGGCAGGTGGGGTTGGAATTGGATGATCTTTAATGTCCCTTCCAACCTAAACCATTCTATGGATATAACCTGTTTCTTGCTCTCTTGCAGATATGACCCAGGCAAAGGAATGGAAAGTCTGGAAGACACATTTGTGTCCAAGGCCAATGCTCTGCAAAGGAAAGGGCGAGCAGGCCGTGTAGCCTCAGGCGTCTGCTTTCATCTTTTCAGTAGCCACCACTATAACCATCAGCTTGTAAAACAACAGTTACCAGAAATACAAAGAGTGCCCTTGGAGCAGCTTTGTCTAAGGTGAGCTGTTGTCCCTACATCTCTTGAAAAAGCCAGTGTGCAGAATGTCCCTCCTTTACTGCAGGAAGCACCTGGAATGCCATAATCAAGGTGTTTTGACTCCTCAGTGTTTTCTAGTGTCATGAAACCAAGAAACACACTTTGGAGGTCTAAGGCTCTGTTGAGTGGTTGCTTTGATCCCACTGTCACACTGCCTCTGCATCCAGAGCCCCTCTGTAATTGCACCCTCCACCAGTTTTCCCTGTTCTTCACATTCCCAATCTCTCACCTGATCCCAGGAAAAAAATTACGTCTCTTAGATCTCTCATCAGCAGAGAAGACAGTTGCATTCCTGTACCCCAGACCTACCATATGTTTTGTGCCTTCCTGCTGGGAACTCTTGCAGTGTTTCTGTGCAGCACACAGTGCAGTAAAGCCACAACCTGCATCAAGCACCGCCATCGTGCAGATGTTAAGTGAAGAGGTTTCCCTCTCCCTGCTGCACACTGTGCACCCCTTCGTACCAAAAGGAAACAGAACAGCACAAAGTATATTTGTATAGTAAAAACTTTATGCTAAATAGAAATCAGTTCTTACAGACTCAATGTTCCACATTGCTCCCTGACTTCAAATACATGCTATGGGACCTCGTCTAGGGAGCATGTTCTTCAAAGCATGTTTTCTTTTGGGTTTTTTTGTTTTGTTATGCAAAAGCTTGCTTTTTTATCCTGTGTCTGGAACTAAGCTGCTTTTTTTCTTACTTTGTTTTTTCTTTTTAATTCCCGCCTCCATGCTCCTTAAGAATTAAGATCCTGGAGATGTTTTCTGCACAAAGTCTTCACTCTGTCTTATCACGACTAATCGAGCCCCCTAGAACAGAGTCTTTGCAAGCATCAAAGGTGCGACTACGGGACTTGGGAGCACTAACTCCAGATGAAAAGCTCACCCCTCTGGGATATCACTTGGCTTCACTGCCTGTTGATGTCAGGATTGGGAAGCTAATGCTGTTTGGCACCATCTTCCGCTGCCTGGATCCCGCTCTAACGATCGCAGCCAGCCTGGCCTTTAAGTCACCTTTTGTAAGTATTCTTAACCAAAGTGCTGTGTTTCTGTGCAGCAGCAAAATGCTGTTGTAAATTGAAACATACTACACCTGAGTATTTTAATTCTTCTTTTTAGTCTGCATTTTTTGTATGTTATTAATACAGTGCTTGCTAAAACAGTCCAGTTATAAGAAGTTCAAAACCATGTGGCAGCAACAAGGATGATATTTATATTATGGCTGTACAGTAGAAACAGAGGGAATATTAGTGTAGATTTTTAACTGAGAAGTGTGGACCTTTTGTCTAAATTTGGTGTAAAAATTGAAAATTAATAGTAATGTAAGTTACGAAAACGATGGAGTTGTGAATGCAGAGTTCAGTTTGGATCTCAGTGCTCACTGCCACTTTGGCTTTTTGAGTGCCTCATGTTTTCTGTTATCCATGGAGAAAATTTGCATTCTGACCTGTGAACTGTTGTAAAAATTCCCAAGATAATGTGCTGTGTAGTTCTAGAGTGGCTTGTTTAAGTGGTGAGGGGAAGAAAACACATAATCTGTCACTGCCTGTCTAGGTGTCACCATGGGATAAAAGGGAAGAAGCAAACAAAAAGAAGCTGGAGTTTGCAGTAGGAAACAGTGACTACCTGGCTCTTCTCCAGGCCTATAAGGTGAGTTAAAGTTCAGTAGCCTCTCTCAGGGTTTTGTGATGTGTTTGAAATTCAAGCAGAAATATTTAAGATTTCTTCTCATCGTCTTAATTAGGGATGGCGTTTAAGTATCAAAGAGGGCTCTCAAGCAAGCTACAACTACTGCAGGGAGAACTTTTTGTCAGGAAGAGTTCTTCAGGTAAGTCAATGTTTGTGGCCTTGCACGGGGACTGGTTGAGGCACTGGCAGAGTCCTAGTGACAGAAATAAGAGACTGGGGGAGGCTCTTCCCACCGGGTGTGGCAGCCATTGCACATCAGCCCTTTGTCTGTTTGTAGGAAATTGCCAGTCTGAAGCGACAGTTTGCAGAGCTGCTTTCTGACATTGGGTTTGTGAAGGAGGGATTAAGAGCCAGGGACATTGAGAAGAAGTGGTCCCAAGGAGGCGATGGCGTGTTGGATGCCACAGGAGAAGAGGTAATTCACAGCATTTCAGTGCTCCAGAAGGGATGCTGCAGCTTTTCGTGTGGACAGTCTTCAGGAAGCAGTACCTCTGGGGCCAGAGATCTCCTGGGGCTACATGGTGATCAGGGTGATATGGGTTTGGTAGCTGTAGAGTCTTTCTGTGTATTGGGATGACTTGTGCTTGCTTTATCTCGAGTGCAAGCTGTTTGTAGCCAGATGTCAGAGAAAATTCAGTTTGGCATTAACCGCATCACGATAGTGGGGGGCAATTTGCTGCATTGATAGTGGGGGAAACAGAGCCCAGGTGTAGCCTCAGACCTCAGGAACAGTGACTTGTCCTCCTCTATAAAGCACAGCAGTGCAGCTCTAAAAGTGAACCAGTTTCAGGAATTCAGTCATTCCCAGATCAGGGCTTTACCTTTATACACTTAACTGTAGAATACCTTATACATGCATTGATTTTACAGGCTAATTCAAATGCAGAGAACATCAAGCTGATCTCAGCCATGTTGTGTGCTGCTCTGTATCCCAATGTTGTCCAGGTAAAAAAATGCTTCTTCATTTTTCCTTCTGCTCTCCACGTGGCCTGCTTTCAATCTGGGCTCATTGTGGCAGCCTTGAGCCTGGCTTAGGTTGCCAAAGCTTGCTGCTTATAGTGTTAGAGACAGGCAGCGGAGCCCCAGTTTGTATTGCTTGAGACCCCTGCTGTTCCTACAGGCTGATTGTAATGTCACAGAAGCCAATATTAAGGAGCTCCTTTAAATTACACCTTTTTAGAAGGCTGAGGTCACAAATGAACAGTCAGGGTTAGACAGCACCTGAAGTGTCATGACTTGGCATGGTCCTACTACAGAATTTCTGGTTTTGAAAAATTTAGAACATAAGGTTAAAAGGTTTTCTGGTGCAGCAGATTTTTATAACTTTTTTTCTTACCATACAGGTGAAAAAGCCAGAGGGTAAATACCAGAAGACCAGTACAGGAGCGGTCAAAATGCAACCAAAAGCAGAAGAGCTGAAGTTTGTTACCAAAAATGATGGTTATGTTCACATTCATCCTTCATCTGTGAATTATCAGGTCAGGGTTCTTTTTTTCTGCAAAGCATGCTCTTTTTTTATAAAAGAGATCACCTTTGCTTGAGTATTTAAGATTACAATGAGGGTCCCTATTGATGTTTAAAATAGATCTTAATGATTGAACAGTCCTGTGTTAGGATTGCCAGTAATGGTCCATTCCTCAATTAAGAGTGTCCTCCTGGATACACAGTTAAACTTCAGCCTCTGGAGTGGAACTTGGGATGCAGTAACCCCCCTGTTCATATTTTCATAAGCTTCATCTGCAAAGCTGCATGCAAAAATGTTTCAGCTGCAAATGCTCCTCTGGCTTCTCTCAGTATTGATTATTTATTGGTAAATAATTCAGGGACATACTCTGGTTTGTTTCTTTGAGTCCTCAAATTCTGAAGTTAATTTCCTTTCCAGCTTAGTAGCTAATACTTTGATGAAAGCTCTTCTCTCTTTGCCATGACATGTGCTAATATTTGTTTCATGAAGTCTGTCTCCATGTTTGATGATACATTGCTTTTCCAAGATATAAATTACTTGCTTTAAGAAAGTGTTTTTTCAGTCTTTAACCATGTATTTGGGTTATAAAGGCTTTGACCTCTTTGTCCCTTTTGCTCTGAAAGAGCATAACAGAGGCACATATGAAAATGTCCTTAGCATGAAATTGAGAACCTGGGGCTTTGAGGCAACACTGCTGAATTAGTTGGTTTCTCCTGTGCTCACTGCAAAGCTGGAAGGAGCAAGGGATAACTGGCAAAGTTATCGGCAGCTCTTATGGGTCAGAGAGAGTCTGTGTGTCATGCAGGTGCATTTCAGGCACATTTGCTGCTCTTTGCAGCTGTAGAAGAGGCAGGCCCTGAGCAGGCAGGAAAAGGTGCATCACTTTAATGAGGCTGTGGTGTCTGTGTTCCAGACCAGGCACTTTGAGAGCCCCTACCTGGTGTACCATGAGAAGATCAAGACGAGCCGCGTGTTCATCCGGGACTGCAGCATGGTGTCTGTGTACCCGCTGGTGCTGCTCGGGGGCGGGCAGGTGCACATGCAGCTGCACAAGGGAGAGTTTGTCATTTCCCTTGATGACGGATGGATACGGTTTGTGGCTGCCTCTCACCAGGTGAGGAAAGGAAGGGATAATCCCGGGAGTGCTGCGGAGCTGTGCTGGTGTTTGGAAGGTGGGAGATGCACATCCTGAGCCTTACGCTTCCCTCTGTGTTTTATGGGGTTAGGTGGCTGAGCTGGTGAAGGAGCTGCGCTGTGAACTAGACCAGCTGCTGCAGGATAAAATCAAGAATCCCAGCATGGATTTGTGCATGTGCCCCCGTGGATCTCGGATCATCGGAATGATTGTAAAGCTTGTGACCACGCAGTGACATCAGAACAGCTTTTTCTAAAGACTCACCATTTGTTACTGCCTGTTACAGACC
The DNA here is from genome assembly GCA_013396735.1 of Grallaria varia. Taxonomy (NCBI): domain Eukaryota; kingdom Metazoa; phylum Chordata; class Aves; order Passeriformes; family Formicariidae; genus Grallaria; species Grallaria varia. Next base: position 204,687 of record VWZG01002110.1, read on the forward strand.
AAGTAACCTTAGTGTCTTGATATATTTATTGGTCTCTGGAAGAACAAGTTGACAAATGTACTCTTGACAATTTTTGGGGTTTTTTTTTTTTCCTCTTTGTTTGCTCTCATTGGAAGCAAGGTGGCTTAGAGTACCCTCTGGGAAATGGGGAAAATGGCAAATATCCCAGGAGGAATAGAAACTCCAAGAAAGACAGTGTTTTTTTCATGGGACTGTATCCTGGCTGCTATCCAGCTGTTTCTTGGAATAGTAATGTCTGGAGGCAGCATGTGATACAGTAAGCTATTCCCAATTTTGACAAAGACTTTACGCAAGTTTTGGCTGATCAGGGTTCATTTGCTTATGGTTTGACCCAAAGCCCTTATATAGAAGTGAACACCTTTTGATTCACATCAGGAGGTTCTGAAATTTAGAGTGTCCTCATGCAGGCTCTTCTGTTGGGGGAAGAGTTTGATGTTTTTAAAAAATGTACCTGAATGTTTGTAGAAGCAGTTTTGTACCAACACACCCTCAACAAGGAAGGCACAGCACTGGGAGTGCCAAGACCAACACACCTGGGCAGCAGAATTGGCTCTTCAGCTGAACTGCTGCTGTGGTTTAGCCCCAGCTGGCCAAGCAGGACAGGGCCACTCCCTCCTCCATCCCACCTTCACGAGAGGAAAGGTGCGAGAAAATTCATGGGTTGAGATACAGCTTAATGGAAAAGCAAAAGCTGCACACAGAAGCAAAGCAAGACAAGGAATTAATTTCCCCCTTCCTGTGGGCAGGCAGGTGTTCAGGCAGCTACAGGAGCAGAGTGTGATCATGCCTCATAGGTCAAGATTCATAGTATATGAATCTGTATATAGTATATATACAGCTGTATATAGTGAACATTCCCTATGGTCTGGCATATTCCTTTGGTCAGCTGGGCTCAGCTGTCCCAGCTCTGTCCCCTCTGAGCTCCTCATGCATCCCCAGCCTCCTCCATAGTGGGGTGGCATGAGAAGCAGAAGAGACCCTGACTCCACAAGCTTCCAAGGCAGTACCCCCGCTCTGAATATTCCAATGACTTCTTATCCCTCAGGAAGTGCTGTGTTTTGAAGGGAAACCACCCCTCAGAGAGGGCCTGTACAGCTCATTAGGAGCAGCATCCACACTGGTTGACAAATACTGTTTAACATTCAACATCCTGCCTTGGTGGCAAAATGGGCATGTGTGGGAAGGGAAGTTTTAATCTACAGGCTCCCTGTGGAGTCAGCTCCTTTCAGAAGTTCAGAGAGGAAGACAAGAAGGCTCATACCCCCTTTGAAAGCACTGTTGCATGGGGTAACTTCACCACTGATGCTGCACACTGCACTGGGGCAGGGACTCCCATAAATACTGACCCCAGCTGTGCTTAACCATGGCTTAGGGATCACCCTTGTTTAATGCTGTTGCTTCCTGCTCCCTCTGCTGCAGTTTATAATGGACTACAGTTACAGCAAAGTATTAAGTGCAGCATCATCAGCCAGGGAAGTCACTTACCCTCCCCTAAAGCCTCCATGCACTGAAATGTACAAACATGGGTGAGAGGGAGGGTAAGACAGGAAGAGTATTTGTAAAGTCATGTGTATATAGGTTCATTATCATACTTTTCCTTCCAGGACATCTTACAAAGCAATGATTAAAGTTCACCCACAGCCCTGGGGCTGGGTCCCCATGTACAGCTGCAGTTGCTGCCCAGAAACCCCAAGACAGACTACTCCTCCCATGCTGTTAAGGCACAGTACAGGGCAGAACATAGCATAAGGAAGACTTTAAAAGTCAGAATTACCAGGCACTGATTTCATGGCTATTCGGGTCATAGCCATTATCATCTGCAAAGATAAATCTGATTGGAAAATATCTTGCACTTGTTCATCATACTTACATCTTTCAGTAACCTATCCATGGCAAGATGGGAGCCATCCATATACAGGCAGGCAGAGTCTGTTTTCGTAAAGCAAGCACTGCTCAGGGCAGCAGCAAGGCCCTTGGGTGCACTCTATTGTCAAAAATGTAACCAGGCAGATCCAGTCAGACAGATGTAACACAACTTCTTGATTCCCCAAATATACTGCTACTTAAACATGACCTGTCATCTGTAAGAAAAACACCTTCAAGTGAGAAGATCCTTTAATCAGGACAAACCAACCAGCATACACACATTCCTTTGGTTTTTTGTAATCTGTCACTGTCCTTCAGAGACCTTTTTGTTGAAATCACTGAGCACACCGAGCACCCCCAGACAGGTTTGCCACTTCACTGATGTCTGAGGACATACAAGGAATAACACAAGGTACAGATCACTGTAACAATTCCAGATCAAACAGCAGGAATAGGAGCTGGTACTGGTAACTTTTCACTCTAACCGGTGCTCAGTAGGAATGAAGCCACACAGCTGCAACACAGCCAACACACTGCACCCCACCCACAAGTGACTGTCACCTCCTGCCTTTCAGCACAGGGGCACAGGATTTGCTTCCCCTACCCAAATATTAAACAGAAATAGCAGAGTTATCACAGCCTATTTCTTAGTTAGAAATGCACAGTTTATTTCAATGCACCAATAAAAAAAAAAAAGCCCAACACTTCCAGATCACAGAATGTTAACATTAACAAAACAGTTTTGTATTAGTCTGCTAGTAAGACTTTTAAAAGATACGGTTTTCATGCCACTTGCTAGCCAATAGAAACAGCCTTCTAGGACTAAGCCCTTACGTCACAAAATCCCTTATAATGTAAACAAAATAAATTTTTTTCTTAAACTTCTTAAATTTGAGTCCATTCTTTCAGGACTTTCCTTCCTTCAAGGGCTTCCTGATGGTGAGTGACTGAAAGAGAAAGAAAGATATTAAGAACAACTCCTAGAGCAAAACCAGCAATAACTGTGCGTGCTACCTCAGGCTTCCTCTGCTCAGGAATCCCAACCCCATTTTCATTTAAAGTTCAAAAATAATGAGAAATGTTTTATTTTACATTTTTATACATAAAAACTGCTGTAAAGCCTGAGAGATCAGCTGCAAGTGAGACATGAAGCCTGCTCAGAAATCTCAATTCAGCACATACTTCTCTGGTTACATAAGAAAACTTCTCAATTCATGGTGCACAGCACAGCTTGCAGCTGTGCAACTGAGCCAGCAGGAGTCACCAGCAGGAATTTAATCCTACAATCTATTCGTGGTTTGCACCACACCTTACATTACTCACTTCTTCCCCCGATTCTAAAATCCTCAGGAACTTAGAGATACTTGGTTCTCATTTGCCCAGGCTTTCTGCTGTCCTTTAACATTTCATTAAGGTAGGTTTCCTCTAGAATTGTTATCATGACATCTGACTACCAGCAGCACGAAGTGCCCATAACGATTCATCTTTTCATAGTTTGCACATCGAGACAAAGAACTAAGCTTTTATCCTTGCCCAAGTGAACTTCCATAGGAGCCACTCCAACATTAGAGCTATTTAACTGTAAGACACACTCTAGTTTTTAAGATATTCCTACCTTCTCTTTGGAGATGGAGATCTGGACTTTGAGCGACTGTTAAAAAACAAAAAACAAACAGAACAGCTAATAATATGGGACACTTGGATACTCTCAGTAACCAATTCTGACCATCCAGAACCAGAACAGTTTGATGCTGTTTAAATACATTAAAAGACATCACCATTAACACTGCTGATAGCAAGTGTACCCAGTTACTTTGAGCAAGAAGCTGCAGGTGAGAAGGAAAAATGCTGAAAAGCTGGAGCTCTTGGGAAAAGAGCAACACACAGCTTCAAAGCAGCTATGAAGTCATCACAGTAACCCTGCAAAGCAGGAGCAGTGAATCCAGGAGTTAGGAAGAGGGAGAACTACAAACAGCTGAGAACAAAGGTAGGAAAATATATGCCCCAAATCCTGTCAAAAGTACTTTTTTGTCACAATGGTGAAACAAAAACCTATATGCACAATCCTTCTGGAAGAATTGCCTACTGTCCCACAGAAATCAGTTATTAAAAAAATACCTGAAAATAATGTCTGAAAAATGTTTTTGAAATCTGCTAATAAAAGAACAACAAGAAAAACCCATAACAGAAAACCCTTGTCCACATGCAACCAGAATACTAGTCCAAACAGATTTTGAATCACGAGGAAAAAAAACCCCACCACAAAACAAACAAGCCACAAAAAACACCAACCAAAAAACCAACTCAGTTCTACTTGTATTTAAACGCTCACCTTTTAGCAGGTAAGCCAGATTTAGATCTACCATGAGACTCAGACCTACAACAGGAGAAAAATAAAGCTCAGCAAAGCAGCCAGTGGCATGCATATACAATGAAAGTTAGCTACAGGAACAGCAAATCCATACTACATAGCATCATGACCCAGAGAGGAGGAAGGCTCTGGTGCTGCAGGCTTTCCTTGTGACATTTCAGGAGAGTCCTTTAGCTCTTACTGCAGAGATCCCAGTTATGAGAAGACATGAGTGCAAGCACACGAAGCTCCCCAGCAAAGCTTCAGCTACCACTTGCACAGAACAGAAAATCAGACTCACAGACTTTCTTCCTACCTGCAAGTATCCCTTCTATAAAGGAATAGTAATTTCAAGTGTCATCTTAGAAAATACTGTAACAGCACATTAAGAGCCTGGAATCAGCTACAAACATGTGCTGAAGACCTGATGCATTCTTCAGGTCAAGTTCCCAATGCCCATTTTATTCAATTATAATACAGATTTTTTTCATCAGTTATGCCAATGAATACAGCATTTCAGTTTTCGCTTCCATATCTGGCTACTAATGTGTAAACTATTCCCCGTTCATCTTGTGAACTAAAATCTACTCAGTGACTTTCCCCCCACATTTATGTTACTTTATGAACTCAAGTATTTGCTGCCATTTAAAAAATACTTTCCTTCCTAGAGTGTCAGAACTCAGGCATGTGCTCCTACTCAACATCAGAACACCCAGTTCAATAGACTCAGAATAAAAATGCCTTGCTTTTCTGTTCATTTCTGCTCAGAACTGTTTAAAAGGTCACCATTCATCTTTACTGGGGCCAGGAATACTATATGGACACAGCTGACATAAGTGAAACAAAATGTTATGTGTCATTGCTTTGAAACCTTCCAGGTTACTGTGCCAAACCACTGTCTTTCCCAGTTCCCACCACTATAACCAGTAACTTTCACTGGATCACAGTTAAGGGGGTGGGGTTGCTCACAGCCTCCAGAACTGGTACTTTGTAACACAACACAACTTCTGTTGCTACAGAACAGGAAAGCGACATACACCACCATCATTTTACTACATACATAAGCATTAACTGGTTTTCAAAAATTCTCTCCACAGTCCTCAAATCATACATATGCTTTCTTATGGCTATGTATATATAGACTATATATAGTAGCCACATACCAAAACAAACTCATGTTTCTTAAAAGAAATCTGATCACTACTTTAGTCTGTGAAAAGGCATAAATTATTAAGGGCAATTAAAAAAAAGTTGCGTAGCCCTCTACCTTCTGCCAGCCACATTCTCCCGGGAAGGCAGAAAAAAACCCAAAACATCCACAATCAAACACACCAGAACTATTACTGGCTTGAACTAAACCAAGTTATCTCACCTGCTTCGAGGCCATACAACAGACCGGGACCGTGAGCGTGACCTGGACCGAGATCTAGAAAAAAAGGCAGTAGAAGCTCCAGAACTGCATGACTCATCCAGATGATACAGATCAAGTTACTGTATAAGTCACACAATACCGAGAATTTTGTTTGCCTGTAGGCTTGGCAGAAGTAACTTTAATTATTACAAAGCTGTAGTACATTTGGTTAATACTGCCATCCATGTAAAAAAAGAAAAATCCTACTGTCCCCTAGTTGACTAACCAATTACATCCTGTGTCCTTGAAGCTGAATTAGGAAACCGTAACCACAGTTCAAGGCTGTAACTTTGGTACAACAACAGAAAAAAAAAAAAAGCTTAGAAACAGCAGTTCCAAAATTTTATGTTTATATTTTTAACATAAAGATTAGTTAGACTTAACATTAACATATATTTAATATTCAGACTGGTTCTGAGTCATCCAATAGCATAAAGATTCCTACAAATGCATAGATTTCTGCATTTGATATAAGGATAATGCTCCAACTCTCAAGTTGTACTCTCTCCAACAATGTTGTGAGTGTAACAGAAAACACATACCTTGACCTTCTCAGAGACCCAGACCGGGATCTGCGAGGTGAAAATGATCTGTATCTACGAGGAGACATTGACCTGGATCTGCGGTAGGAAGCTGACCTTGATCTACAAAACAATATGAAAAGCCAACCAAATCACTGCAAGATAATTTTCACAAGTACTACAGAAAGAGAATGAAGGGGCAGAGGAAAGAGTAAGAAAAAAGATAACACAACAGCTAGAACCCTACCTCCTACCACGGCTCCGACTGCGTGACCGAGAATACCTTCTTCCTCGGGACCTTGAGCGGGATCTAGACCGGGACCTGGGTTTAGGTTAGAGAAAACATGTATCAGCAAACAGCTGCAGCAACCAGTGCACGTGAGGCCCTGCTGAAGTCAAAACTTATTTCAGACAACTAAAAAGAGAGCAATAAAAAAAACAAGACCAAAAAATAAATGAAACAAAACAAAACAACAAAAACACACCACTAGCATCTGTCAGTTGGAAAAACTCTCTGGGCCTACTTGTCTTGAGCATTTTTACTACCTAGAAAAATGTCAAAAGCTGAATTACATTGCAGAATTACATTAGAATAGAAAACACTGTAATGCGTATTTAAAATAAACCTTGCAAGTTTGCAGGTCGACCCTCTTTGGCCCAAGGTCTAGCAGATCTAGACGATCTAGAAGTATCTATAGCCGATCGCTGCATCTAGGTGTTCTCTTCAATCTAACGACGATCAAACTGACAGCCCAATGAGCCAGGGTGAGGCTTGATTGACGCAAGAAGATTTTTCTAGGTGGGAATGTGGTCAATCTGGTGTTCCTCTTTCTAAACCGGAGGGGGGCCCCAATTGAAAGCCAAATTTACTGTTACGGCGGTCACCGTCTCAAATTTTCTGCCCTTAAAGAATAAGGTGAAGCTACGTGTAGATGGCTCGAGGGGATCTGGCCTCTTATGCTGCTCACCTCAAGGTCTAGGAGGATCTTAAGTCTCGGATTTGCAAGGCGCCTCAGCATGAAATCTTAAGGCTCGTGACATTCTGAATCAAGGCGACTGACTCAAACGAAGAAACCTGAAAGGTTTTGACCAGGTTGATTATTAAGATATTAACATTTTATATGTATTAGCAAAAAAAAAAAAAATTGTGATATACACCTGTTGACTTACAACATTAAGAGTTAAAACCGGTGTAACATTCTGTTCTTTGCTAACAAGAACTACACAACAGTGAAACCGGCGAAGCAACGCGGCCACCCCGGCCCCGCACGTACCTGCTCCTCCTGCGCCGGCTGTAGCGGTGACAGTCGTAGGCATAGTGGCCTTTCTCGCCACACTCGTAGCATCTGTCGTTGGGGTCAAAGGGGCGCCGGGCAGGTGGCCTGTCGTAACGGGAGCGGCGCGGCATCCCCGTGGACACTTCCACTCGAACCCTGGAGCCGCATATTATCCTGCAAGACATCCAATGTGTTGGCCACAGGAATGCCTGTGCTCATGCAACGAGCACGAGCGATCAATGAATGGCGTGGGGCAGGGAGATCAGAGACTGCGGCCACAGCAGTGCAGGGGGCTCCGGGCACGCACGTACTTTCCATCGAGGCCAAGCACGGCATCCTCAGCGTCCCTGGGGTCTTCGAACTCCACGAAGGCGAACCCCGGCGGGTTCCTGGCGATCCACACCGTTCTCAGCGGGCCGTAGTAGCTGAAGGCTCTCTCCAGCTCGCCTTTGCCCGCGCCCGTGCCCAGGTTGCCCACGTACACCTTGGTCTCTGTGGGGGGACGGACGGACAGATAGACGCCATGTCAGGCCCGTGCCGGGCACGCGGCCGCCCCTCCCCCTCCTCCTCTCTTCCCCCCCCGCCGCCATCTTTGACTCCGCGTCCATCTTAGAGCGCTCCCGCCCGCACCGCCCGCCCCCGGCCTGCACAGGCCCCGCGGCCCACTCGCCGCCGCCGTCGCCCTCAGCA
>VWZG01002110.1:212912-301086 GCA_013396735.1 Grallaria varia
GACCGCCCGCCGCGCCTGCGCACGGCCGGCCGGGGGGGCGGGCGCGCGCCTCGGCACGCGCGGCTCTCGCGAGATCGGGGCCGAGAGCAGCGAACGGGCGGGTGTGGGGGGGAGCGGCGCGCGCCGGATGCGTTGGTGGCGCGCGCCTTCCCCGCCGTTGCCGCCGTTGCCGCCGTTTAAAGATCCCGGCGGGAGAGCGGCGCTGGGTGCGGCCACGGGCCTGCCCGGGGAACCCCTGCTGGGCAGGGGCTGACCGTTCCCACCACCGCCAGCCCTTTCGTGGGTGCTCCCGCCGGGCGTTGAGGGAGGCGCGGCCGTGCCTGGAGGGAGCGCCGCGTTCCGTCTGGTGCGTGTGGGCCGTAAGGGCTCCGGGCCTGCCGGGCCCGAGAATAGAGGAGCTGAGAGCACGGCCCTTGTCCCACGGCGCGGAGGCAGGAGCGTTTCTTTCCTCCGAGCTTTCCCAAGCTGGTTAAGGTTTTCACAGTTCCAAACCTCTTGGGAGGAGTTCGCCCCAACAGTGGCTCGCACGTGGGATCCATCCCAGCCCCCCCGCGGGTGCTGCAGGGTTCGGGCACTGGTTTCATCCCGCTGACAGGCAGCTGAAGCTTTCACGTGTTGGCATCTCCCAGCCTTTCCAGGGAGACACCACAGGAGCGCTTGTGCAGCAGGCTTTTTTAAAGAAAAATCAACGTGAAGCTGACAGATTCAAAGTAATTTTAGAACAGTGCCAGCAGGAATGAGGAGAGCCTTTTATTAGACTTTTCAGCTGCATTTGAGCACAGCAACCTGTTCTGGTGCTAGTTCTTAATAAGGCAGAACAAATACACTATGAGATAAATGAGGGCTCTAAAGGTGCCTCACTGGATTAATAATCTCTTCCTGCATTGTGTGTTGCCATAAACTAGAAAAAAAAAGCATTAAGAAACAAGTGCAAGAAATTCTTCTTTTACACAACACTGGTTTTCCAACCACAGCTGCTCTAAAACAACAAATATAGATAGGGAATGCTTTGAAATGGTTTTAAAACCTACTATTTGCCTGCTAACCTTCCCTAGTAATTTTACAAACTTGAACACTGTATTTCATGTTCTAAACCAGGAGAGGAAAACAAACAACCACCAACTAACTACAACCAAAAAAAACCCCCAGCTTTCTGAACTAACTTTTTTTAATCTGGTTTAGGAAGTCCAAGTGTCACAATTCTCTCCTAGAAAAAAAAATAATCTGGCAAGCAGTTCAAACAAACATGCCTACGCCATCAGATAATTAAACTCATTTTAAAGGCAGAGGAAAACACAGTTTAAATTTATCATATATCATCTTTCACAATTCTGACACGAAAATAACAAATTGGATTATTAAGCTGACAAATCAGTTTAATACATTATCATTATCCAATGGCTCACTTTTAATAAAAAATAGTGCAAGAAAAATGCCTGTGCTCTTGGTTTATACTGCTTGTTCTATCCCTTTCTTTACATAAAAAAAAAAAAAAATCAGACAAAAAGTACCTAAACCCAGCGGTTTTGTGATCAGTGAATACTGATAGCCAGGACAGTTCCTAGAATAAGGCAGGTAGACCCATTCCTGAAGACAAATGCTGCGAACAGCAGACATCACTGTTGTTTCTCCAGATAACCCTGTACCAAACCCTGAACGCGGGACAGGATGATCTCGTTGGAGCTGCTGCACTGCTCTGGGCCATACGGGGGGTCAATCATTAACACCCCCGCCACACACAGCGTCCTGCCCGACTCCCCTTGCTCCGTCACGGGGATGTGGTTTGTTTCGAGCCAAGTCTTCAAGTCATTCTTCCTCTTCTCGAGTTCCTCTGGGCTGTAGGCTTGGCTTTCTTCGGGTGCAAATATGTGAGAAAGACGTTGCTCCATTTCACTGTCCCCTTCTTGCAGTATTTCGACCTCCTGGACAGCGTGGCCCATGACAACTGAAATGGACACTTCGTCATTCTCCAGGAATGCTGCGAGGACAATACTGTCAAGTAAAAAAGGGTATGTAAGTCCATGTTCTTAACTGAAGACTGAGAAACACAGGCCAAGATTCTTGGAGATGATGCTCATCAGCCTAACCCAGGTATTTAGGCAATATCCAGTATCCAGCATTTTTCTTCGAAGAGCATGCTGCTGTACCCTTAAAATACTAGAAATGTGGGCATTGCAGGCAGTCGAAGGTCTTGAATTTGAATCTACTCTAGACACTGAACAGTAGCTGAACATTAAAGAAACAATGATACCTTCATGCATTCGGCATTCTGAAGTCAATGGTGGCAGCTAACACCACCAGAACCTTTTAATGAAAAATTATTAATATTTATTGATCATTACTAACAGAATATTTTTTTAAATGACTGCTAGTTGTTTCTTAAATGAAAGTGATAGTTTGAGTATTACAAGGGGACACACTACAGCAGGTTTAGGCTCATGTTGTAGAAGCCTGGTCTTTTCCCAAAGGCAGTTGCATCCCAGAAGTCCTAAAATGCAGGTAGGAGGCAGCTTGTTGTATTTCTAGGATTTCTTCCTCATACATCAACATAGAGCATCAGAAACCATTTTCTTGCTCTTGTGGGAAGCAAAATTCCAGGACCTGATGCCAGCACTTCACTATGTATTGTCAGCACCATTAGTGGAAGTAATGACTTTTTGGGATGTGTCCAGTGAAATAGGTCTTGATTTCAGCCTGGACCATCACCAGAATCACTCACAGCTACATGCACCTTTTCTACCAAAATGATATGAAACTCCAAGGGAACACTATCAGAGCTACTCCAGAGCTGAAGCAACAACCAATTCTTCTGAAACACATCAGAAGCTGAACGTTTTAGCTTCTAACCTCTGTCTTGTGCTCATGTGGGACAAGGTCACAACCGGCAGCAAAGAGGCAAATTTCTGCCTATTCCCTGGTGCATTTGGTCTTTCAAACCATGTTTTTAAGTTATTCACTTCCGATACTAGAGGCCTGTGGTACCACTTTCTGTCCAATGCCCCTGCTGATTTTTCCTGCTTCCTCTTCAAAGAAGCCACACCACTTTCATGGGTGTCTGGCTGGAGAGGAAAGCAAGCATCAATGCAAGAACTCTGGACAGAAGATAAGGATTTCAACACCTAAACCATTAAAAACATTGCTGCATTCCTGCTCTCTTTGTAAAGCAGGGCTTGGTATATTATTAAAAGCAGTCCTAAAGACATAGATTGTTGAGAGGTAATAGTTGTTTAGTTTAATATGCAAGTTTTAAATCAGAGTAAATCACTTAGAGTTGTAATATTGTGTGATTTATTATGCTGTTCCCTTAGCTTTACTTGCTTAGCACGAGCAGCTGGATTTGCTGAAGCCTTAGGACACAAGCTGTGAACTTTCACCTTGAAAATATGCATTTGGCTGGTGTAGAAGTAATTTTCTTAGCAACTTTCCTTAAAGCCAGTTAAGTGCTGAGTTTTGAATCTAGTATGAGAATAACGTTGACAGCAGGCTGATGTTTTGATTATTGCTGAGCAGCGCTTGCTCTGAATCATGGAGTTTTTAGTTTCCCATGCTCAGAAGGTGCATAGGAAATACAAACCAGAAGATAAGGAGCCTGCAGCCATCAGCAGAGGCTGGAACTTGATAAGAACAGTTAATGGCTTGACTGCAGGGACATGGAGAAAGAATCCAATGAGGTATTTGAAGAGCCCAGACCAGAAATCACTACTGGACCAAGAAGCACATGCAAAGTACACAAGGACCATGTGAGGAATGGGCACATCCACTGTAAGGGTATAAAAGCCCCAGGATTTCTTTGTTCTGGGTCCCTCTCTGGAGGTGTCCAGCTCACACTGACCTCCTGCTGTACCACTATTAAATTATTTATTTTTATAAATCCTATGCCTCAGACTCTGCTGCAGGAAACACAGGGTCAAATCTGAAGATGGAGGAAACATGCCCAAGAGTGACTCTGTGTGTGTGAGTGAGTAGTCAAAAAGGGCACCTGTTGGCTCATTGGAGGTGCAAAGGAACTCTGATCCCAGCAGTGACAGTCTCAGGTGGTGTGTGACTCCTTGAACAGTGTGAGAATGCCTGGGCAACAACTTCTCCTTCAAGTCCACAATAAAATCAGCATGAGTCAGATATTATCCATTCCCCAAACTTATCAGTCCCTTGAGAGGATTAAAAAAAGTTGATTTAGGTGAACTGGCTTTATCGACTACAATATTTCCTTCTCTTAGGCCTTGCAAATTAAAAAAAACAGGACACACAGCCCCAACATGCAGTTTTCACTCCAAATGAGTTTGCTTCAGTCTTGGGATCTTTTCTTGTCTTGATCTTTTCTAAAAAAACCTTGCTTTCCATTTGCTTTGCAGAAATAAAAGCTTTGGTACTTACCTGGCAGAAACTGGATCAACTGTTACGACCCATCCTTCATATTCGAGTTTCTCAATTGCAACAACTTTCACCAATTTGTTCACGTATGTCTCCCAGTCTAGAGGGCTCTTCCTCTGCCAGTCATTCATATTTCCCACATCCAGGACCTGAAAAACAACCAGAGCAATCAGCAGAAGCAACGAATCCTTTTGCTTTGCTCTTCACGTCAGAACTGAGTTTGCCTCCACGCAGAGATTCGCCTTAAGTAAAACCTGCCTTTTTTAAAAAAAACAGTCACACAAATGGTTTGCGTGCAGCTGCAGTTCCGTGATTTCCCACCCCGTTCGCTTGTTTTTAAAGGCACACCAGCAAACCTCGGAAATCACTGTTCTGGTAACCCGACGCTTTCCCCTTTGCATTGAACGTTCCGTTTATTGCTCTGCCCTCTCACAAAACCGAAGGTAAGACCTTTACCGCCTTTGCTTTGGCACATCACTTGTGTGCAAGCCCTTTTGGTGCCCGCGGGTGATCCACCCGGATCCCGGCTCTATCCTCATCCCTTAAGGCAGAGCAGCGCCAGGGGCGTTCCGCTCCTTTTCCCCCGCCCCAACCCTTGTCCCCTGTCCAGCATCTGATCCCAAAGGGGCCGCAGGGAGGTGGGGGCAGCGCAGGGCGGGGAGGACAAAGGGCTGGGGAGGAACTTGGCTCCCCGGCAGTGCCAGCGGGAGCGCCGGCAGCATCCCCGCTCCCGGCGGGCAGCAGTGGGGAGCGCCCCGAGCGCCCCCGGTCCCGGTCCCGGCCCGCCGCTGCCCCGCTCACCGGCCCCGAGGCCGCCCCGTTCCCGTTCCCGTTTTTTTTTTGCCGAGGGCTCCTGCGAGCTTCCTGCCGCCAGCCAGCGCCTTCCCCCGCCGCGCTCCGGGGCTTGGGGAGCACGATACGGCCCCGTGCGGAGAGGGTTTGAAACCACGGCTGTGCACATTTAATTGAAGGTTTCCATCTACGAGGCCGGGTTGCGAAACGAGGAGGTGGAGTTTGTGGCGCTCCAACCCGCCGGGTGTTCCGCCTCCTTGTCCCACCGGAGCTGGGTTTGCTCCCGGGATGCTGCCAGGACTGCCAGTCTCAGCGCACACACACGTGGCTCGAGCTGCTCCAAGCTATCCCTGTGCCTAAACAAGGATGGATGCACGCTGCGTGCATCTCCCACATAAATACAAGGTATTTTTGCTCCCTGGCTTTCAGTTGCCTTTACAAACCTTCCCGTGTCGCTATGAAGGTGATTCCAGTGCCCGCCCACCCCAGCTGCTCTTTGCAAGGAAAAGCTTCCTATGGATGAACCAAACCAGCTGCCAGTCATCTTGGTGATTTGTGAAAGCAAGCATGCAATGGTTCTGTGAGCGTCACAGAAAAAAATACCCAGGGTATGAAATGAGATAGTCCTATTTTGCAGATTTAAGGAGGTAATTTTTTTTTTTTTTTTTTTTTAAAGTTTCCATTCAACAGTACTACAGGGATTATTTACAAATGGCTTGTGTCACTGTATTCTGTTACTGCTTTCTTGGTTATAGTTTATTCGAAAGCAGGGATGGCAAACCTTACCCGTTCTCACTCTGAGAGCAAGCAACATAATGGGAAAGCAGCTTCCCTTTAAAACAGCAGTGGGAAGAAAAAACATTGGTTTCATGTATGTATATGTGTAATATATTTCAGTTGTTTAAAACTGGTTCCCTTCTGGTTCAGAGACTCGAGGGTGATCTGTTTAAAAGTCCCTTTAGAGCAAAAGACTCCAAACATCTTCAGTTTTAATCCCTACCGATTTTTCTTCCCCACTGCTGTTGCCGTAGTTACCAGAGCTCTCCCACGCTACATTCAGCAGCCACCAGAGGTGACAACCACATTCCCAGAGAAGAAGTGTGACTCTCCCGGCTCAAGGGACTGTGCTAATGGACCTTCCTGGCGCAGACCAAGCCACACACATGGGATTTGTGGGACAAATCCCGCTCTTCCCGTGGGAATGGCTCAACTGGGATGGCTACACTGCATTCCCCAGGCTCCTGGGCCCTTTGGGAGGGACGATGACCAGCCCGAACAGCTTCCACCTGCTCCAGCGGGGCTGCTGGCTCCAGGCATGGATATCGCCCCCAATCCTGAGTATGGCCACGGATTGCTCCCACGCAAGACGCCAGGAATGAAATGCCTTGCTGGCCTCGGGCAGATGACCCCACACAGCACCACTGGCGGGACCAGGTGTTTCCTTTCCCAAGGAAAGGCAGATGCAATTCCTGCTCAGGGCTCCCAGTTCCCACTCAGGGCTCCCAGTTCCCACTCAGCATTCCTAATTCCCGCTCAGCGCTCCCACTTCCCACTCAGGGCTCCCACTTCCCACTGAGCATTCCCAGTTCCCGCTCAGTGCTCCCAGTTCCCACTCAGGGCTCCCAGTTCCCACTCAGGGCTCCCAGTTCCCACTCACTGCTCCCAGTTCCCATTCAGCATTCCCAATTCCCACTCAGTGCTCCCAGTTCCATCTCAGCGTTCCCAGTTCCCACTCAGCATTACCAGTTCCCACTCAGGGCTCCCAATTCCCACTCAGGGCCCCCAGTTCCCTCTCAGCGTTCCCAGTTCCCACTCAGCATTACCAGTTCCCACTCAGGGCTCCCAATTCCCACTCAGGGCCCCCAGTTCCCTCTCAGCGTTCCTAATTCCCACTCAGCATTCCCAGTTCCCTCTCAGAGTTCCCAATTCCCACTCAGCGTTCCCAGTTCCCCCTCAGCGCTCCCGGTTCCCGCTCAGGCGCCCCCGGGACGTCCCGCCCCCTGCCCTGCGCGCGCCGCCGCCGCCTCCCCGCGCGCATGCGCGCCGCCCCAGCGGGGAGGGAGGCGCGTGCGCGCGGGCGAGCGGAGCCGTGGGGATGTCGCGTTACGGCCGCTATGGAGGCGGTGAGGGCGCCCGGTGCACCGCGGGCGGCGGGAAGCGGCGCGGCGGGGAGGGCGAAGGGGGTCTGGGGAAGGTGCGGTTACCGCAGGGAGCGGAGCGGCCGGTGGGCCCTGGCGGGGAGCGCGGGAAGGCGAGGAAGGCGAGGCGGCCGCCGCTGCCGTTGTCGCCGCCGCCATTTTGCGTCAGCGGCCGTGGGGGAGGGGGCGCGGCGGCGCGCGCCGCACTCGCGGCGAAGGCGGGAACGGGCCGCGCCGATAAGATGGCGGCGGGCGGACGAGGGGCGGGGCGGGGCGACGGCGGCGGCGTGAGACCCGTCCCCATCTCGGTGCTGACCCTGCTTCGCTCCTGCAGAGACCAAGGTGTACGTGGGCAACCTGGGCACGGGCGCGGGCAAAGGCGAGCTGGAGAGAGCCTTCAGCTACTACGGCCCGCTGAGAACGGTGTGGATCGCCAGGAACCCGCCGGGGTTCGCCTTCGTGGAGTTCGAAGACCCCAGGGACGCTGAGGATGCCGTCCGAGGGCTAGACGGGAAGTACGTGTGCATTTCGGGTGTTTGGAGGGGTTGCTGCCGATTTTAAGACCAGCGGGCTTTTCTTTCTCGTTCTTCTGCTTTTGTTAATCCTGAGATAACTTTGGTTAGTCGTAAAGCGTCGCGTTTAACTCATCGCCGTCGTGGGCTGTCTTGCAGGGTAATATGCGGCTCCAGGGTTCGAGTGGAAGTGTCCACGGGGATGCCGCGCCGCTCCCGTTACGACAGGCCACCTGCCCGGCGCCCCTTTGACCCCAACGACAGATGCTACGAGTGTGGCGAGAAAGGCCACTATGCCTACGACTGTCACCGCTACAGCCGGCGCAGGAGGAGCAGGTACGTGCGGGGCCGGGGTGGCCGCGTTGCTTCGCCGGTTTCACTGTTGTGTAGTTCTTGTTAGCAAAGAACAGAATGTTACACCGGTTTTCTGTAAATTTTAACGCTAGAATAAATGTATAGGTGTATATTACAATTTGTTGCTATTTCTATCGAATGTTAATATCTTAATAATCAACCTGGTCAAAACCTTTCAGGTTTCTTCGTTTGAGTCAGTCGCCTTGATTCAGAATGTCACGAGCCTTAAGATTTCATGCTGAGGCGCCTTGCAAATCCGAGACTTAAGATCCTCCTAGACCTTGAGGTGATCAGCATAAGAGGCCAGATCCCCTCGAGCCATCTACACGTAGCTTCACCTTATTCTTTAAGGGCAGAAAATTTGAGACGGTGACCGCCGTAACAGTAAATTTGGCTTTCAATTGGGGCCCCCCTCCGGTTTAGAAAGAGGAACACCAGATTGACCACATTCCCACCTAGAAAAATCTTCTTGCGTCAATCAAGCCTCACCCTGGCTCATTGGGCTGTCAGTTTGATCGTCGTTAGATTGAAGAGAACACCTAGATGCAGCGATCGGCTATAGATACTTCTAGATCGTCTAGATCTGCTAGACCTTGGGCCAAAGAGGGTCGACCTGCAAACTTGCAAGGTTTATTTTAAATACGCATTACAGTGTTTTCTATTCTAATGTAATTCTGCAATGTAATTCAGCTTTTGACATTTTTCTAGGTAGTAAAAATGCTCAAGACAAGTAGGCCCAGAGAGTTTTTCCAACTGACAGATGCTAGTTCCTTAGTTGTCTGAAATAAGTTTTGACTTCAGCAGGGCCTCACGTGCACTGGTTGCTGCAGCTGTTTGCTGATACATGTTTTCTCTAACCTAAACCCAGGTCCCGGTCTAGATCCCGCTCAAGGTCCCGAGGAAGAAGGTATTCTCGGTCACGCAGTCGGAGCCGTGGTAGGAGGTGTGCTTCAGTTTTTTTATTCCTGTTGCCTTCTTGTGCTTAGAAAAGGCTGCACTTGTAAAACTCTTTAATTGACTTCTTTGCAGGTCCAGGTCAGCTTCCTATCGTAGGTCCCGGTCCGTTTCTCCTCGTAGGTCTAGGTCTGTGTCTCCCCGCCGGTCCCGATCGGGTTCCTTGAAGAGATCAAGGTAATTAGTAGTAATTTTTAAAAGTCTGTGTGCTTTATTTTTGTAGGAGTTTTTTTGTTTTAATTAGGAGATTGTCAAAGGTATTGGATAGCAGACTTCAAAGGGTGTTGATCTCTAGAAGTCAGCATGCTTTAAGAAGTTTCTGATAACCCTAGTTAAATTCACAGGTGTGGTAATGCAGTGAGTTTTGAGACCTTACACCACAGCATCTCTGATGCTGAATTTCTGTGTCTGAAACATCTAGGGATCATGTATGTTTTAAGTTCAGCATGCAGACATTAATTTATGTAGTGCTGTAGCTGTCATCACTTTTAGTTGAGTTGACTTTTTTCTCATTTATCCTAATTTTTTATTTCAGGTCTAGATCAAGATCCAGATCTAGATCCAGATCTGTTACGTGGCCCCGAAGCAGGTAAGATGTCTTCTGTGAATGCAGATACTTGGTAAAAGTTGCTTGAAAGTCTATTTAGGGTTTCTAACAACTGTTAGCATCTGCAGAAAAAGCTGTGTTTTCTCTCCACTAACATAGAGGTTTGCAGTTTTAAAAAGCAGTGCAGAAGATTGTTCTTTTTGTTCTTTTGCATGCCGCTAACATCCAGGTCCCCATAGTTATGACAAGTACTGGTTTGATCAGGTTGCATTAAGTGCTAACATAGCAAACATATTTAGAATTAATCTCAAAAATTTCTTTGTGAAGCACAGGATTGTGGATTCTTTCCATTATTTTTCAGAGAAATCACGATGCCTTTCTGGTAGTGTGTTCATGCATTAATGTAAGCAGCTAGACAAGTCCTGAAGGGCTTACTAGTGCCCTGAGTGCTTACAGCTGTAATTCCAGCTCTCTTAAATATCAAAGTGTGTGTCTGCATGAGCTGATTTTGAGATAAACATCTGTCAGAATTATTCTGTACCAGTAAATGTCTCATAAGAGTAATGATCAAATTGTAAAGGAACACAGGATATCACCTGTCTCTTAAGTTCGAGTTCTTAGTAAGTAAATGCAGCTGGTGCTTCACGGGGTCTTGTCCAGGCAATGTGGTTGACAGGCTGTGCTTGACAGACTCTCAGGAGAACAAGAGTCAATTGAAATTCTGCTCTGGAGATGGTGCTGCTTATGCCCCAGGCTGTCCATTTGCCTTCTGTCCTGGTTTGGTGGCTGCTCTTTGAAACAAGTAACATAATGCTCAACCATGAAGAAAGAGAAAAATAAAGGGAAGCTTTTAGCTGAAGGGAGCAAGTGGAAAAGCCTAAAGCTGGAGGTGGCATTTTCGGAGAATGGAACAGCAAGCAATGATGCGAGTTTTATGGGAAAGGAGAGATGAAGACTGGAAGATGGCTTAATTAAAAGCAGAAACTCACACTAGTAGTCCAGAAGCTCGTAAAGAGAGAAGGAAGTTCCCCAGGGCAGTAGATCTGGTATACTTCTCTACCTGTTGAATCTTAATACCAGTTGTTTCAACATGACTTAATCATGGCTCATCACTGTTCACTGTCAGTGAAGAGCAGTAAACAGCTCCAGGCAGCAGACTCTCAAAGAGAAAAACATCTTGATTTTACCACCATTGTTTTCTCTTTTTTTTAGTACCAGGGTGGTCTTCTGCAGGGTAAAGGATACCTTTAGTGACATTTCTAGGCTATTATGTGACACCTTTCATTGTAAGTAGAAATTAGGTGATGGAACTAGAGCAAGTTACAGATGTACAAGTATAAAGAAGTGGCAAAATAATTGTGCTTAACTTCAGTGAAGTCACTGCTAAACTTCACATGAGGCAATTGAAAGATGGTTTCTTTACAGAAGAGTCCAAGGAATGCATCACACCTCAAGACAGGCTCTGGATTCATTAAGAAGACAGACTACATAAGTGTACTATATGACATTTGCTGGTTTGACAGCATCACGACATACATCTGGAAGTTGTTGTGCAAAGCCGTGGATGTGGAATGTAGAACACTTCCTTTGGGGATCTAAAAATTTCCGTTAGGCTTTCAGGCAGTATTACTGTTCTTATGGTGCAGCAGTCTTATGTCAAAGACTGACATTT
Source organism: Grallaria varia (assembly GCA_013396735.1). Lineage (NCBI taxonomy): Eukaryota > Metazoa > Chordata > Aves > Passeriformes > Formicariidae > Grallaria > Grallaria varia. The sequence goes on from VWZG01002110.1 coordinate 224,253, forward strand.
AGGACAGTTTTCACAAGGATTAAGTTCAGACAAAAAAATGAGCAAGTGCCTATATAAGATGAACTTCATGGAGAAGATACTTGTAGGAACGTGGTATCTGCAGCTGGTTTCAACTGTAGTGGTCGATGTCACTCAAGCCTAATAAATCTTGCAAGTTTAAAGCATGGCTTTTTATTAACTCTGAACACACTGATCAGAATTTGAGTTGTTCATGTATTCCTGCCACCTGCAGCAGCAAATGCTGTCACTGGCCAGAGACCTAAGCACAGAGCAACATGTGCAGCATCCATGTCAAACGTTTTCTTCTGAAATTTAGCAGGCAAAGCCCTGGAAACTTGTGGGATTCTGTGCATTCAACAGGAGAGTTCTCATACACTGAGCATGACTCCTGCTGTCTCAAACATGGGAACATGCATGCTGTCAGCTTTCTTGCTGAGCTGTGTTTTTTTCTCCTTGCTGTAGGTCTAGGTCTCATGGCAGATCAAAATCTGGCTCGCCGGTTAAGAGGTAAGCATGCACAGAAAAAGCCTGCAGTAGTGTCTCTAGTTCAGTGTTAGCTTTGCATGATTAACAGAGCCTGGTCCTTTATTAAAAAAAAATCTAAACATGGGTCTCCAGCTAATCTGATATGACAGAGATTATAAGATTTCCTCTGCAGCTCTTTGGAATATGTTCCTTACTTGTCCCTCTGTTTTCACTAATACTTTTGTAGTTTCCAGCATAGTACTATTTTTTTGTGTCTCTCTGCTCAGTTCTGTTAGATTTTTCTATCCATCAGAAAAAGGGCTTGACCTTTGTTCATGCTGTTGATAAAACAGCAGGACTCTGTGGTGATGTTGCTCTTCTCAAAGCCTCACCTTAGTAGTACCCCTTGTTTTTCTCTTCTGTCTGAAGACATTGTTGAAAATTAATTTCCATGCTAAATGAATTGAGAGTCCGTGTCAGAGTAAAAGTTTATTTGAAAACTTTGTCACTGGCAAGGCCTTCTGGCTAGATTCCCATAATAATTCCATTGGTTTTTTGAATATAAGTGTTTGACCTTTAAGCTGCATTAATGATATTCTGTTTTGACAGTCGGTCAAAGTCCCGATCACCATCTCCAAAGAGAAGGTATGTTGCTCTCCCTAATAATAACATAAACTCAGTAGAGCTGGCATTTTAGTATCTGCAGTGACCTCTGCTGAGGAGTTTGACTGCTGCTTGTAGGAAAATATTGGAAAGATACTTTGCTGAGATCTCTTTGACAGAAATAATGTTGTGATTGTGGTAATAGTTCCTTGGGGTACTGGTTATGTAGCGGTCTTAAGTCTTGTCCTTGTCTGCTCCCTTCTTCCTTTCAGTTCACTAACAGTTTCATTGCACGGAGACTGATAAGCTTAAAGCACAGAATAAATGTGGGAATCAGCTTTCAGTCTCATGAAAAGCTACATGGAGGTTGGGGAAGGTAGAGCAGAGAAACCTGGCACAGCAGTCAGGAGTGGAATATTGAGCCTGTGACTTTTGCTGATGTTACACAGACTGTTTTTCTCTAATGAACCAGTAAATAGTTTTCTCTCCATGTGTGTGCACATATGTATAGTGTCAGAATCAGCAGCACTTTTTTCCTTCATTTAAATTCTTTAATAGTTCATTTTTACAACTTCAGTGTCAAACAATCAGAAGAGCATGAATAAGTGCTCACAAATGCTGAGTGATCACCACAATAGGTTTTGACAAGCTGCTGTATCAGAGCAGTGAAGAGGTATCTTACCTCTCTGAAGGTTGCCATTAGTAATCAGACGGCCTTACAGTAATCACATTTAAATTGTATTATAAAAATAAAGAATTCTCTCCAAACTATTAATTTTTATTAGTGATTAGTTATTTTGTTAAAAAACAGCCCTTAAAGGGTGCCATAGGTATTCTCCTGTTGCTTTTTCCTGGATTTGTGAATCCCAAACAACTGCTGTGAAATGTTAATTGTGGATTCTTTTCCTTTCAGCCGTTCACCATCAGGAAGCCCGCAAAGAAGTGCAAGTCCTGAAAGAATGGATTAAAGTTATGAAGTTAATCTTTTAGGAAGAAAGTTATTTTGATTACATTATTATAAGGGATTTTGTGGTGTCTTTGTAAATGTAAGAATGTAGATAGAAGAGTATATCAACTAAAATTTGGCATGATCTGGGTCGTCTGAGTTAGTCACACCAATAGACTAGCACAGGTCTCTTTTTATTGTATGAAATAACTTCCTGTGATATGAAAATGTGGGACTTTTTTATTGGCACATTGAAATAAAATGTGTATTTTTAACTAAAACTTCTCTGTAGTAACCCTGCTGCTTCTGTTAACATTTGGGTAATTTTAACTGTGTGCCATGTAACGTGGATGAAAAATGTCTAAATGGGAATGGCTTAACACTGGTCAGTGTCTTCTCAAGGGAGCCACTTTTCACATCTACTGTTGAATGGTCTTTGGTGAAAGGATTGGTTCCTGCTTTCTTTGAAGTGGAATTTAAAATCCATCTCTGCTTGTAGGTGGATAAAAATTGGCATGTGCTCTTTTCATTCCTTGGTGGTATTTATTGGGCATTCATTTTCCTCCCTGATCTGCTTAATCTGCAAAGCTTTTTCACTGGTGATACCAGATGCCTGAAAATTTAAGGATAAACTTTTCTCCAAAACATGTCTTTTAAGCAAACAAGATCTGCAGAAACCTCCAAAGGTAATAGAAATCATTAATAACTTGACAACTGCTACTTTCACGCATTGCATTTTTTAGTACCTTAGGCTATTAATACAAAGAAAGCTTCCCAAAATATCTCAAGGCAGGTTTTCCTTGAGGGAAGACGTATGGTCTTCTGACCTACTTCCTGAAGGACCTTCTGAAAATGTGAGAGGTTAAAGCTGTTACCAGTCCTTCTGCAACTCACTCAGACTCTCTCCCTTAAAGATTCTCCCAGCTGACTTCTGGAGTTCTAACCTGCCTCACAGAAGCTGGTATGGTTTTAAAGCAGCCTCCATATCCTGGGGATGGTTTTGTTAAATTATGCCAGTTTCTTACAGCAAATGTACAAGTTGCAGGACTAATTATTTGTGTATAGGTGTGTCAAACTGTTTGTCCTCATTCTGTATGAAAGAATTGTACTATAAGGCACTTTGTTGACACAGATCACAGCAAAAGACTAGAAACAATGTTAAGATTGTGAACAAACACTAGGTAAGCAGAGGGGAGAAAAGCAAACTTTTTGTTGGGATGGGATATCTAGCAGAAGTAAAGGCCAGTTTCAGCAGTAAATTAGCACTGAAATGAAAAGCAAGCCCTCTTTGAGCTTCTAACGAAATCTATCATGACATTGTGCTTCCAATGTGTAAACCACAGCAGAGTGGTTCAAATGGAAAAAAAATTACAAGATGAACTTTGGTCATGCTTTGGGCAACTCTTGGTTTACAAGTACTGCGTTTACTGTTAACATGGAGCTTTTCCGCTGTATGAGTCAACAGTGCAGATTCTGAGTCCTGCTGCAGCATCGTCTGGCCTTTATGCCTGGTCCTCACAGCTGTGGTTTTCCTGTGCCTGGATCCTCCCCTGGTGCCCATGATGGGCACTGGTGTTCCGGGTGCGACGATCAGTGTTCTGCCAATAGCCATCAAATCCCATTGTTGCCACAGGGGGTGGCATGAAATGTTGCCCTGCAGTGATTTATCCCAAATGCCCAAAGCCTGTGATAATGTGTTTGGAGTATTTACTGGTTGTGCATTGCCTGCCCAGTTTATGGTGTGCCCGGTGAGAGGCGCACGTATGTCACCGCTCTGGAATTTGATCCCCTTTTCTGTACTCTTAAGGCAAACCTACTCCACAATAAACCTGCAGACTGACACGACAGCTATGCTGGTACCTGTTTTTCAGTACCCAAAGACACTGTGGAAGACTGAGCAGAGGTGCCATGGGGTGCTGTAGAGGGCTGGGGTTTCTCTAAACCCATAGCAGCAAGAACCTGAGCAAGGAAACGGCTGTGCTGGCAGGGATGCCACTGTGAAGGACAGCCAGCACTTCTAAGGCGCAGAGAAGGAGCAGTGACAAAGCTGGTATCCATGCTTCTGCACAGTTCTGGTGTCCAAAATTGAGGGTGGCTGTGACGCCTGCCTCAGCTCATCATCCTTTGGTGGCTGTGCAGTTCCAGCTCTTGCCTGGGTTTGGTAGGATTTCACCACAAATTCCATACAGTGTGAGCAATTGGAAAAGATTCCCTAATGGGTGTGTGGTGCAACTGCTGCTGCTGTCACCCTGGACCCTGCACACCCCACACAGCCTGGCTCAGGGTTGGGGGGCAAGGGGACGTCCATCCAAGACCTCTGGTGCGGTGGGGAAACCCCGCTTATAACAAGGTTCCCCTGGTTTGCAACCTGGCATTCCCTGGCACTGGGCTTTGCTCTCCAAGGGATACCAGCCCTCAGTATGAACTGCAGCTGCATAGTGCGACCACTCCCTGTGCATGTCTGCGGACTCCAGGTGTGACAGGAGAGTGGCAGGGTGCTTCTTTTGGTGTCAGGAGGCAGAACTGACTGTGACAGGTCAGCCAGTTTTGCATGCCCAATGGCCAGGCACTTCCACTGGGGGCAAGAGCATTCCTGCAGCTCTGCAGGCAAGGAAGGAAGCTGAAGTGCTGCAGGCCCTGGATGCAATCTGCCAGAGGGCGCCGGGGCTTATGCATCTCTCAGGCTGCAGTGCCTTGCACAGGGTGCCTGGCCCAAGAACTGTCTACCTGTTTCCCTGGGGATAGGGCTATCAGCTCCCTAATATGATGGTACTGCCATCCCTCTGGTTGGTGCCAATTTTTTATGAAACCTCAGAAATGTTACGGGGTTTTTGACATGACGTGTTTCATATGAAAACACAACATTAAGATGATGGTTTTCCTCCTGCAGTTGCATATGCAGGACTAAATGATGTACCCACTTCAGCAGCCAAGGCATAGCACGGAAGATACTCTTGTCCTGCTCTTGCTGGCTTCAAAATAGGAGTTAAACCAGAGGATCCAGGGCAGCCAGCTGGGACAATCCCAGCACACCATCCTCAGCAAAGCTATTCTGCGTGACCACTGTGCACTGTGCAAAGACAGCAGCAGCCAGAGCAGCTCAGAGCACTTTGCTGGAAATAGCAGACGTAATGAACAACCACAACTGCATCAGCCTTCCCACATGCTCTGCATGAGTATTACCAGATTATCTCCCTGCTGTAGTTGAGACTGTGACATGCCATGTCCCTAAACAAGGTGTTTTCAATGCATTTTTACTGTGAAACAAACCCCAATGCCCAGGGTGAGCCTGGACTGAGTGTGAGAGCTTTGCACAGACCAGGTAGCAGCAGAGGTGGTGACAGGAGTGAAAGCCAGTAGGAACCACAGGTGAAAAAACACAGGAGGAAAATGCTCCCAAGTGGGATGCATCATCCAGGGTAGTTGGAAAGCTGTGTTTGGCACCTGGCAGGGTTTCTGGCTAAGCTGCTGGAGGCACTTACCCTCTCGCTGGTAGGAGTTAGCAGTCCTTCCCCTCAGGCAGTGTCGAACACGAGCCACGTGGTGTGGTTGTATTCCTCACCTGGCTGGAGCAGGACGTTGGGGAAGTGGGGCTGGGGAGAGGCAGCAGCATGTCAGTGACTGTATGTGAATTCCATGGGATCACAAAGGGTCAAAAAAGCACGGCTGCATCCCTTTGGCCTGCCCAGGGCATCACGCCACAGCTCCCCCCAGCCATTTCCAGCAGCAGTGTGTAATCACCCATCACTTGCCAGCTGGCTGAGTGGGCAAATCCACCTGCTGGTCGAATTCAGGCCATGAGGAATAATTTATGAGGATGTGGCAAGGCCCCACTGGGGTCTTCTACTCTAGTCCCCGTGCTTTTGGGAAGGAGGGCTGCACAGCACCAGTCCCTGCTGGGCTGACTGACCCACCTTTAAACCATGGTATGCTGTGGCCTGTGCCTGCCTCTGTTCTGGTGTCTGCAAAGCATGTCCTTGACAAGGAGACACTGTTTATATATTTAATGCCCCAGACACACGGAGGGCAGTGGGGGTATGGTCCCCCCTGCCACAGGACCCAAGCAGCTCCTGTGGGAGGAACAGACAGCTCACCTTGTTGACGGCGTCAGGCCAGTTCTGGGTTTCCAGGCAGAAAGCCGAGTGCTTGGGGTATGTGATGCCACCTTTGCCCTTCAGGGAGCCATCAAGGTTGTTCCCAGTGTAAAACTGGATGCCAGGCTGGGTGGTGTGAACCTCCATGGTCCTGCCAGTGGACGGGTGGCGAACCCTGGGGAGATGCCAGCGGCAGATGCCAAGGGACTGTCTGAATGGACCCCACAGCTCCAGGGGTGGGGGACTCCTGCCAAGGTCCCAGCCTACCTGGCTACAAGGTGTGGAGACTGCACCTGCTGCAGGCAAAAGTTGTGGTCAAAGCCATCCAGGTGAAACTTCTGCAAGTGCTTTCCCAGCTCCACAGGCTGCCGGAGATCGAATCCAGTGCCCTGCACGGCAGCCACCTCCCCTGGGCAAGGAGAACAGCAGTGTCAGCCACTCACCCACACACCAGCAAACCCCCCTGGGCAGGGCTGAGATCTGTTGGTTTGGTGAGCCAAGAAGTTTTAGCCATTATGACCCCTGTCTCATTGCAGTGTCCTGCTTCAAGCAAGCTCGCCCTGTGGCCACTGTGACTTGGGCTGGGACATCACTTGTCCCGCAGCACAGCTGGCAGCCCTTGGAGATGCTGCTGTTCTTGGCAGGGACAAAGCACAGACAAGGAACAAGAAAACCCAAAGGAGCTTTGTATATGTAAATATACAAGCTAATTAACATAATCCCAAAACTTCTTTGCTATTAATGTTTGTGTATGCATAATATTTATATACATATACTATCTATCTCTGTATAAATAAATGAATCCTCCCAGATCTCTGAATAAACACCTGTGAGATGGCCATGAAGGTGGTCCACCTATGGGATGGTGAATATGGGCTGTACAGCGGGACCAGTCCCCTCCTGCCTAAGGGCATTATTTCAAGAAAATAGTTCAAGACCATAAACCCAATAAATAAACCCAACATTTTCTTTCATCTTTTTTAAGGCCTGCTGTGGAGATGCAGTCCTGTGATAAAGCAGCAAGCACAACAATAAAACACACCAAACACAGTGCAAAACACAGTCACCCTAACCCAAAGACAAGGGGTTTGGCATGGGAGCAGGGAGAGAGGAAAGAAAAGGGAGGGACATTTTCTTAACGACACATTTTTAATACCCCTCTCTAAAGGGAGAGGTTTCCAAAGATCAGCAGGCAGCCACCAGCATTGGGGATGGTGGTGTGGGGACATCTCTGTCCCACTGCTCGCCCCATGAGCTGTGCTCTGCTCACTGCAGCCACACATCCCACTCATCTGTGGCTCTGCAAACCTTGGGAAGCAACAGTTTGCACCTGACAAACAGTACTTTTCTGTGGCTCCTGATCCTGTCTGAAAGAAACAAGTTTACTCAGTTCAGTTGTGGGATGGAAAAAAAAAAAGAAACCATTCTGATTCAGCTGCTTACATAAATTACAGCAGTCTTTAATAGTTGCACAAATCTTGTTTTCACCCCAGGACTAAGACTATGCACACAAGAGGGAACTGCAAAAAAGCAGGGGTAGCAAGGTGGCCACAAGTAAGATGTGAAACAGCTCCATGATGAAAGCTTCTAGCAGGGCAGTGTTTTGGGTATGGCCTTAAGCTCTTCCCCTTCTTGCGCACAGGCATGACACACTAAGCTGAGCAAAAGCCACCTGAACCAAGGAATCCACTCCTCCAGGTGTTACAGGTAGGTTGTCTTCTGGATGGACCCATATTGCAGTCTCACATCACACATGCTGCTGACCCCATTTCCTACTGCTCCTGCCTGCACCTTCTAGGCAGACCCCAGTTTCCAGGTCTGGGGCTGGTGATGGATCCTGTTACCAGCACCTGGCTCTGCCCACTCTGGTTCCATGGATGAGGGCCCTGCTGTGCCTAGGGTCCCCTGGGTGCTGGCGTGTCCCCTGGGTGCCGGTGTGTCCCCTTGTTGGGCAGTGCTGCTCCCAACACCCACAAACACCCCTCTGTAAAGCCGCTCCCACAGTGCACACTTCGAGCGCCGCACCACCCACCGGTAGGAATCTTGGTGTCGTCCACAGGCAGGTAGGAATCTGCTTCAATAGAGATCTCATGGTCGTAGATATCCCGAGAGCCCTGCAGGAGGATTGGAAATGCTGGGATTCCTGCTGCAGCCCTTATACTGTTCAAGCAGCCCTAAGCAGTCTTGGGAAGTGACTGTCCACAGTGGTGCTACTGCTGATCCTGTAGTGCCTGGGGGACCTCCTAGCCATCATCCTGCCTTGACCCTGGGCACAGGACAAAGATATTGGGACAGACAAAAACCTGCACAGGCCCTAAGAGCTGTAAATCCCACAGGGCTGAGACCATCAGTCTGTACTTGCACCTCACCAAGCAGTACCACCCTGCATGCTATCCAAAACAAGCTGGGTGCTGAGCACTCAGCAGTGGGCAAAAGGGGAAGGAAGCAAGCAGGAGGAAATGCAACCCATCCTCCTGGTTCATCTCCTGCATTGCAGTGGGGGTGTGCTCCTCCTCCTCTTCCACAGCCTCAGGAATGCTGGCAGGGAACCTGCTGGGCTGGAAGGGGAGCAGGATCAAAGCTGAGCCCTCAGGTCACTATCTAATCTGAGGAACAATTTGTTGCCCAAAGGTCTCCTGTTCCTCTGGAACACGCATGAGTTGCATGCTGCAGGTGTTGATATTACTGCACCTCTGGGAGTACAAGTGGAGGGCACACCAACAACTGCACAGCCATTATCAGCAGCAGCCTGAGCAGAGCTCCTGTACAGAGGGGCTGGCACTCAGTAGCACTTGTAAGGGTCTTTGTCTCATGTCCAAGTGTGACTGCATTGTACTATCCTATTGCTTTGCCCAGCAAGATTTTATTTCTCAGATCCTTTTCCTCCTCAGTTATAAACAGAGTGAGACTAAAACACTGCTGCAATTAAGTGCCCATTTGGTTGACAGGACCCTGTGCAGTGTGTGGGAGCCCTCTCCACCTGGCTACTGCAACCTTGCTACTCTGCAGCTTTGGCCATCTCACATCCCCTTTTTATGATTTCTCCTCCCCATTTTGATGTGGGTATTTCAGTGCTGGCACTACAGGCCCCAGTCTCAACTGCACCACCCATGCAAGCCTTCAGTACATGGTCTCAGAAGTGCCCAGAGAACATAGTTAAGAAATGTCAGCCCCACCGCTAGGGCATGCCAGCTCTGCACCTCCTCTGTAATCTTCTCAAGAGACCAGGAGAGACTGAAACTCCCCAGTTACACACAAAAGGAGAGCTACCACTCATGATGGGATGTCTCTGTTCAAGAAGGACAGAGACATGTCCTCAGTTGAGGTCTGTGCAATTCAGTCCTGTCCCCGCATGCAGCCCATGATGCATAAAGACAACCCTCACTGCTGTGCCCCTCAAAACATGCTGAGTCCCCAGACCAGCATGTTGGTGCCAACGATCCAGTGGAAAGCTCATGAGTCATCCCACAGATCCCATGGCTTTCCTCCCTTGTACAGTGGAGAGCCACAGGGTTCATCTCCCCACGCTTACCTGCCCTGCGAGGTTGAAGTACGCGTGGTTTGTCAGGCTGATGGGTGTTGTCTTGCTGGTCTGGGCTTGATAGTTGATGGACAGTTGCTTGCCATTAAGGGTGTAGGTCACCCAGACTTTCAGGTCTCCAGGGTACCCTTCCTCACCATCGGGGCTGAGCCGGAAGAAGCGGACGCCATCCGGGAGTACCTGGGGGCTCCAGAGAACCTGCAAGGAGAATGTTGTTACTGGGACAGTAATGGGAAACATGGTATCCCTCTCTCCCACCTGAGGCTGGGCTAAACCCATGGAGAGAAGGGATGCTGCGCTGAAACAAAGGCTTTTTCATTCATCTTTCCTGCCCTTACTCCTAGAAGGAAAAAAAAAAAAATAAAAAGAGCCCAATCAATCTTTTTCTCTCCGTGAAGAAATGAAACTAAGATCCCCTTGTTTAAAAAAAACGAAGAAAACACAGGCACCAGCCTGCTCTTGGTCAGCCAGGACCAGCAGCAGGAGGGAGCAAATTGTCCCATGAGTAGCCAAACAAATGAGGCAGTTTTGCGGTCTGATGGGGATCTGTTCCAGCTTGTGTTACTCCATGCCCAAGAGATTCCACATACCTGATCTTTGCCCTGCAGCTGGACTTATTTTCCTTTCCATGGATCTCCTGATGTGCAGCATCACATCAACAAGTTGCCACCCTTCCCCTTGCTCACTAGGCTTTGGCGTCTAGGACAATGTAAGTACACACTGGGAGCTCCTGCTCAGAGGCTGGGGTTGGGTTAAATAGTAGCACATGTATTGCCAGACACATCCACAGGTCTCTCTCCAGAGAGCTGGCACCTCTCCCATTCTTGCCCCCGACACAGACCAGGGCTCTGCTTGGAGCCAAACATGCCAGCGAGTGAAGCAAGGCAGCACACCATACACAGCTGCCCAGACAGCCTGTTTGACCCTGGACATGGGCCTGATGTTAAGGATGGATGTGTGATAAGAGATGAGGTGCCCGGGCTCTGGAGCTTTGCATCTACCTAAGGAATAGTTGCTGTCTAGTCAAAGAGGACAGATTGAAGAACAGGGGCCAGATAATGCTTTTAAGATGATCCCTCTCATGTCCTGCACAGAGATCACAAACATGGGGCACTGTCAAAAGGCAGCATTTTCACCAAACATGGGAACTGAAGATGCCAAATATACCAGGTTGCAAAGCAGGTCCTCCTGCACAGAGCGCAGTTTGACTGCAGCTCCCACTGTTGTACGGATGCTGCGGTTTTAAGCAAGAGTTTCAATTTAGGTTCTTTGAAGAAAAAACTAGTAAAGTCCAGGAAACATACAGGTAGCACTATTTTTTTTTTTTTAAGAGAAGAGAGTTATTTTCTAAAGCACCCCAGCAGTGTGGTCACATACTATTGCCTTGTAAGCACAGCTGCAAGATGCAGACCATGCACTGACCGCAGTGTTGAGATCTGCAAGGTCAGGAAAGTTGACAAGGTAGTCAAGATAAGCACAGCCAAATGCTGGTGTTTCTTGTTTGTGTGATCACTCTGAACAGCAATCATTTCCTGGCCAGAGGAGGTCTTGAGCAGGTGCCCACGTGTACCCTGTGGACCAGAGGACACAAAGCTCTGGCTGGGAGATGTCACTGCCTTGTTCCCACCAAGTTGGTGTGCCTTCAGCAAGCAAGGGGAAGAGGCGGGAGAAGACACCATGTTCCCCACCTGCAGAAGACAGCCTGGAAGCCTCAGGTGCACAGGAGTGCATGTTTTCAGCTCCGGCTCACAGGGGTCAGGGTGTATAAAGAAACCTTAAACCGGATTGTCCTCTTCAGGGTACAACAGCCAAGCCACCCCAGTAGCCCCTTTTTTCTAAGGCTGCTGAGGAGGATTTCATCCCAACCTGATGCCAGTTCACACTGCACTGCCTCAAAGTGAGTTTTTTTCAGGACACTCTGCCTTTTGTCCCATCAGCCTGGATGTCCTTTCACAAAATAAAACATTAACCCAGGAAAGCAGCTGCACCAGCACATTCACATCTGTTCCTCTGGGGAAATGGTGGAACAGCTACTTGGTGCTTACAAATACATTTGATCTCACAAAGCCCAAGGCTTCAGGAAAGCAGAGACTTTTGAGCCTGCTCCGCAGTCAAGCAGGGTTACCAGCAAGGCTTTCAAGAGAGGAAATGCTCGGTTGCTCTTACTATCTGTAATGCAGAGACAGTACCTGACTTCAGCAGAAGCTCTTCGGAGAAGATGGAAAAGGTTGAGTGCCCAGGGGCCAGGGAAAGGTTATTTTATCTCGGGAGGTCACAGCGGGGGGACGCTGGGAAGAAGACATGATGATCCTGGATCCTGAGGCATTTTGCAGGCCTGATCTAGTTCCCCACTGCTGTGAGTCAGACTGAGAGCCTGGGAGATGCTGTCACCGAGCAGTTCAATGTCTACACTGAACCTGCAGCACCACACTCCTCTCCACTTACTTGCGAGTGCTGTCACAAGCAAGCAGCAATGATAAGTAGTTTCTGCAAATCCAGGTCCTTCTGACTCTGGGAGGAGCTGTGGGCAGGTAACAACCTTGAAACTGCAGGATTCCCCAGGAAACTTTTCTTTGGGCACTGGCACAACTACAGCACTCACTCTAGGGTGGTGCAGCTGGCACGTAGGGAGTCTCCACTGCACTTGAGGCTGGGTCCTCACTGCTGTGTCCCAACCCACGCTCTGCGGGAGCAGCCCTTCGCCCAGGACAACCCTGTCAAAACTGGGCTCATGAGGCCTCAGGGCTGCAGTCACACAGAGGAAGCACAGCACCCCTCTGCACGGCATCCAAGGGTGATATCAGCGAGCCCTGTAAACTCAGGCAAAGACAAGCCAACCCAGCAGCTCACGAGATCTGTCTCACTTCCCCCATTCCTGCACTCACAGCACTTTCTGAGCTGATTCAACTCAGTAGCCACTAGAAAAGGCTACAGCGTTGGGAGTGAAGACATCATACCCTCTTGCCACAAGCCCACAGGCTGTGATGACACTGGGACCGCCACCCCGATTTTCACCTTGTCAAAGCCCCTGGCTCCTCCGTGCAGGCTGTTGGGCCCATTGTTGAGGAACAGCTGATACTCCTTCCCGTCCAGGGTGAACCTCCCCTTCGCAATCCTGTTGGCAACACGCCCTACAACAGCACCGAAGAAGGGGTGCTTCCTTGTGTAACCTGTCCAGAAAAACAGCATACGGTTAAACAGAAGGGTTGGGATGGGATGGGTGGTCTCCAAGTGTGCTTATGGACTCAGAGGTGTCTCTCTCTGCTTCCCTCCAGGCCTAAATAGGTGACTGCAGGCCCAGAGTTTCACAAGACACACAGCTCACTAGTCATGCACATTTTAGATTAAAGCAGCCTGATGGGATCTTGTATTCTTTGCAGATTTGTTGGGAAGGCCTCTTGCAGTCAAAGAATGACTCAGAGCTGCCCCATCCGAGTGGCACACAGCAAGTGTCCCTGTTCCACATCCACCACCAAGCCCAGGACAGGCAGCAGGAACTGTGTCTGTTCAGCCCGTGATTGGAGGGGCAGATCACACAGTGTGGCAATAAACCAGTAAATGCTGGTTAAATTGCTAAACTGCCTGATCGTGGCTCCTTTATTTTTTATTTTTTTTAAAGAAACATATTTAGACCCACCTTCCAAAGTGTCAAATCCTAGGACAACATCTGAAAACTTCCCATCCCTGTCTTTTGTCTCCAGAGTGGTGATGATACACCCTAAGGACAGGATCTCTACTTTCACGCTGTCCGACTGCAAGACGAACTTCTCCACCTCTCCGCCTCCCTCCTCCGGGGGCATCCGCCCGAACGCCTCTCTCCGCACCGTCGTCATCGCTCCCCAAAACGCAGCCCCGGCCGGGAAGGACGCCCGTGAGGAAGGAGCAATGGCGGCCGGGATGGGAGCGCACGGGGCTCCAAAGGGCGGTCAGAACACCCGCCCGGCGGGGAGGAGCCGCGCCGGGCACTGCGGGACTGGGAGCGAGGGGCAGCGGCAGCCGGGAGCGGGCGGAGGGAGGGATGCCGAGGGTAGCGGGAGGGATGCCGAGAGGATTCAGCGAGGATGCAGCGAGGATGCAGCGAGGATGCGGTGCTCAGGGCCGGCCAGGGCAGCGCAGTAAGTTCGGGACACAGAGCATCGCCGCCACCGTCTGCGCTCCCCAACTCCCATCGCACCGGCACGACTTTCACGGCCCTTGCGAAGCGTGGCATCACAAAAGGCTGTTTTCTCCCTTTGTGGAACCCAACCGCCGACTCAGCCGCTCCACAAGAGGCACAAAGCAGCGCCTGCCGATGGGAGCTGTAAATCAGGCTCAGGGCATTTGCTGGCCGAGGTGTTGTCATTCTCACAGTCAGGGCTCTGACCCAGACTCCATTAAAAATCATCATCTTTTGAAATATCGACTTCTGCCTGTCTCAGGTTTTTGCAGGCAATTTCAGTCTGCAGGGAAAACCCTAAAAACATTTAAGTAATGTGTGTGCATTTTTTTGCCCTCTCTTGGCAAGGCTCAAGTGCAAGACCAGAGAGCCTCAGGACAATTTGATCTGGTTGTATTTCTATGAGGGCCCATTTTCAGAATTTGTTCAAAGAAGCAATAATTCCAAGAACTGCCACCAAAAAGCCTCAATCAATCAATCAACCAGTGGTTGCTAAAGTTTAATTTCCAACACAGCTATCATCTTTTGACAAGACAAATTACAAATTCCAAGCAAACACAGAAACAAAATCTCCACCCAGGACTCAGCAGACATGGTTTGGGAACCTGCACTTCTTTGTTAGTGATGGCCTCATGTTTGCTGTGTAACAGGAATAGCTGTTCCTGTGTTTCTTTCTGCACCTTCACAACCAGTGCTCTCTATCAAAAAACAACAGTGCAAGTAAACCTGCTTTTTACTGCTCATCCGTACCACCTCCCATCTGAGATGGGACAGGGAGCAGCACACACCTTGCAGTGAGGAAGGCTTCTGAAGAGAGGACAACCTCATAACCAATTCATGGTGTGTTTTCACATGCAGAGAGTTCCCAGAACCTTTGCTCTCTCAACCCCTCTCTCTTAATGTGCTTCTCCAGACACAGGAAGCATTTCTGCTTTGCAAAGACTTGATTTCATTAGCTGTGTGGTTTTTTAACACAACAGGGGATGTCATTTTGATTTCCTTCTTTGATTTGCTCCAGAGAAAGTCCAGGTCCAGCTCTTTGATGTAATAGTCATGAACACCCTGATTTCCTCACCTACCTTCACAGACGCAAGACCACTCAAGTCCCAGTGACGTCTAAGGCTGTGCAAGTGCAAAAGCAATACCACATACAAATGTCTTCACCTGATTTTCAAGCCGGCAGATAAACTAGAAAAGAAACCACCTTGCACAAGCCTGAATTTTGCAAGAAACAGTAAGGAGCAAGGTTTTGAGCAAGGTGTTCCAAGAGTCCGTCTTTGTGACCTTGAGGATTTCTCATGGTTCACTTATGTATGCATTCTGCCCATCTGCCTCTGGTGGATGGGCAAAGTGGATGAGAGGAAGGGGTAGGGTACAAGTGAGTCATGTTCAACATCTCACCACGCTAGATTTTGGTTTTGATAATTCCTGTGTTTAAGAAAGCATTTGTTTTGAGCCTTATTCACTTGCATTTTTCTGTTCCCTCTTCCCAGAAGAAAAATGCACTTCTGGGCCTGAACACACCTGGCACTGGCAGAAGGGCTCTTCCACAGCTGGTGAGTGTTCAAAAGAGCTTTCTGTTCACCTCAGCCTTTGGTTTCGCTTCTCTGCCTTGCAGCTCTGCACAAGCAGCTGGGCACTGCACTAGCTCTCTACTCTGTATCTCCCCTCGCTCTCACTGGGAAGGCACTGCAGCAGCCTTTTCCAAGCCAAAAGGCAAAGAGTTACCAGCTCTGTTGCAGCCAGTGACCAGGTATAGCATGAAGGCAGGTTACATGCTGCTCAGAAGCCTGGTCCCACTGGCCCCAGCTCCTCCAAACCAGGCAAGATATTCCCGTTTAGTAATAAAGGTGAACTAGAAAGTCAGCCTGTGAGTGAGTGGTCCTGTCTTTCCCCCACCAAAGAGCTAGTAAAAAGGCACATTATGAAAAAGAACTGTTTCATTGTTTGTTGGTCTGGTTTTTCTTGGGAGGGACCTATATAATACAGAGTCAACTACTATCAGAAAATAAACTTGTTATGAGAAAAATTACAGAGGAGAATTTATTTCCGTGGGATCAGCAGTTTGGAAATTCCATTTTGCAAGGCAGAAGCAAGGCCTTGGATTTTATATATGCTTGTGCTAGTTTCTTATGAATACTTTATTTTTGTGCTTTTTTTGGCTGTTTTTCTTTAATCCAAAATAAAGTGACTTTGCTTAAAAGGCTACAGTCAACCAAAACACTGTCATACAGAACATGCTATGACAAGATCCTTTTTTAAATTTGTCATAAGGCACTTCTGCAATAAATTACATCACTACATTTCCTTCCTTAATTTTGTCTTTATGTTAAATCCAGCTGTGATTTTCAGTTTATTCTGGGCCCAGAGCAAGACTTTAAGATTCAACTGGTTAAAAAATAATTTTAAAAGGCAGTTCAGTTTTGGGAAGGGACATATTGTGCTCCGTTATAGAATCCAACTCTGTTCCGAGTTACCCAGATCCATAACCTCCATTTTCTTCAGAGCTGCCGTGTGAAATGGAGCAGGAGTTTGATGTTAATGCTATTCACCATCCTTGAGACACGTGAGACGTGTGTATGTGTCCTGTGGGTAAACTTCGGACACTACTCCTAGGCCTGGTTGCCTGAACCAGATCTCTTGTTTTGGGATCTGTTTGTCTCGGCACCATGAAGTGCTGCAGCTTTGCAGGCAGACACCAGAAACTAACAAGCTGTTATTACACCAGTGACATTTTGATGTGAAGGTGACAGAGACACTCCAAATGCTGAAATGCTTAAGCAATGGCCAATGATTACAGTTTGCTATTGCTCAAGAAGCTTCCTTATTCAGTAATAGTAACAGTGATGTACCCAGCACTGCAGCTGGAGATGGGGTCTGTGGGGGTTGGTTGCTGCACAGACACAGAAAAGAATGCCAGACATGACTTCTTACACCCTCCAGCATTACAAGGCTGTAATTAAATCCCTTTTTCCGACAAACTCTGTATAAGCCCTAGGGGATGAGCTAGCACTTGAAGCTTGCAGGGACTTTGCATCAGTACACAGAACAAAAGGGAAGATGTTTCCCCACCATTTTATTGTCTGTTTATTGAATGTATCTTGAGCTCTGCTGGGTACTTGCCGGCACACAGGCTTAAAATGGAGCCTGCACTTTTTTTGTTTCATCTCTTCAGGGGCAAATATACTGAGCCATTGATTAGGTTATTTTGGGATCATGGCATGGTACAATTGCTTGCTGTTATTCTGGCAGTCATTTCTCAGAAGCCTGTTACGCATGTTTTATAAAGCTCTTCAAAAAACAGAGCTCCCTGAGAACGTTTTACACAGCACGTTTCTGATTGCCTTTGTGTGCGAGTTGTTTGTGTCTCGGTAGCAGCCAAAGAGCCATTCGGATGTGTTGGTTGCTATAGTAATTACTTTCCTTGGGAACTAAAATAATAGCTTGCAGCTCCTGCAGCTTGCTGTTGTGTAGGCTGCCTTGAACCAGAGACACTTCCATTTTGTTTTGGAGGGGGCTGGGGACTGCAATGTATGCTGAGAAACAGACTTTCCTTTCTACTCTTGTGCAGCTAATTCTGAATTTAACCTTTGCAGAGGATGTGCTACAGGTCTAAAGGTTCAAAAATAAAAGCCGCTTATGAAACAGCAGGACAGCTTTGCAGCTGTGGTTTCTGATGGGGTGAAGACTTGGATTTGCTTTCCATTTCTGTTACTGAAAGCTGGTAGGAGAGGGACTGAGGCTCATGCTGAGACTGATCTGCAGTGCTGAGGACCCTATGAAACAGTGGGCGGGGGCTCAGAGGAGTTTCAAAAATGCCTTAGCAAGTCAAGCAGGAACGTGACAAGTAGGACAGCCCTGCTTCATTCAACATTTTTTTCACTGGTGAAGAAACTAATGTATGGACCTGCTTCTCTGGAGAGGGCTCTGCATGGTCATGGAGGAGGCACTGAATGGGAAGGCTTTGGGCTTTATAAGCTGCTTTGGGCTCCTGGACTGACAAAACAGGGATTTCTGTGCAGCTCACAGCCAGGTGGGCTGGCACAGCATGGCACTTCTGGATCTGCCAAGTAAGGAGAAAAATTAAGGAAAGAGCAAGTGGCACAAGAAATGATAAGCCTGATTACCCTTCTGCACCATGAAGGTCAACTGCAGACCACACTCATGACTCACAGGGCTTGACCTCCATAAGGGTCCCAGCAAGAGCAACAAGTACCAGTTTGGTTTTGCAGTCAGAGGACGGCAAAAGGAGAGTAGGATATAAAAAAGGGCTCAGAGATGGGGGCAGGAGAGCTAGGAGGAAAGGACAGAGAAAACAAATAGAGAAAGCATTTTGCCTCATGGTGCTGTCCTAGAAAATTTGCTCTCAGATATGTACATGGCTGCACTGGCAACTGGCAGGGAGATGCCAAAGGGAGATTAGAGTATCATCTACTGAAGTCTGCGAACGCGAAACAGTTCCTGTTTGAGCAACAGTAACATACAGAATTGCAGGGAGGGAGGGTGTTTGGGGAAACCACAGGGCAAAACTGGGCCTTCATATGTGAGGGGGATGTGCTTGGCTTGCAGACAGCAGGAGATAAGAACTTACTTCACACGTGTAGATGTGCAGATCCATCCCCCTGCCCCCCAATTCTGACATAGCATACGCACAGGGTTTGTGTCTACGCAGCCTGACTGCCAAAGCACAGTGCTCTACGAATAGAGCTAAATCAGCAGAGAGTTTTATCAGCAACCCCGTTCTCCCCAGGCAATGCTGGATAAAGCGCCCTTTGGCATGCCCACGTTTCTATATGAGGCTTGTATTTAACAACAGTGGTACAACTAAAGCTAGATGACATTTTCTTATGGAGGGATAGCCCTGGAAAGCCAAGGGTGATGCTGTCATTGCAGTGAACGACAAACCAAGACTGCTCTGATGCTCCTGAGCCCTGTGGAAGCAGGAAGAGCCTACGGATGCTGGGCACAGGGGGCTCAGCCTGCCTTGCCTGCATGTCCCTCCAGCCTGGGACAGGCTTGTTGTACCCTGCCTTCTGCTGACACCAGGCTGGGTGGAAGTCAAGAGGACGTAGTTTTGGTGTTCCCAAGCCCTCTTACCCTCACAGTGTGGATGTAGCCAAGATTACTTGTGTAGTACCTCTAAGGATAGTGCTTAAAGATCATGGAAATCAGAGGGTAAGACAGGATGATAGACTTTGTCAAGGAAATCTCTGAAAAAAATGATACAGGAAATCTGGAAATGCTTCATTGCAAGGCTCCTGGCTCTCTATTGTATTTTTTAATTTCTTTTTATGATTAGAGAGCCAAACCTTTAATTCACAACTGTCCCATTGTTCAGGCATCAACTATGAGAACAAGTAGATTGTTCTATATTAAACTTGTGATGATGTTTCTTTTTCTTTTCTTTTCTTTTTTTTTTTTTTTAAATCTGAGAATTTCCTATGGCCTTTTTATAAAGCTCTCAGGCTAAGTTTTCTGCTTTTGTATCAGAAAATTTGGCTGCATTTTTAGTCCTGGTGGATTGTGGCATACCGAAAACATAAAATTGTCCCGGAAGCCCACCAGTAAAACCAGTATTTCAGATATAAAATCCTAAATGCAAAGATGTTTTAAGAAACAAAAAAGTAAATCAAAGGCACAAGAAGATAAAATTTCACAATCTTACTTGATTCTATAGATTACCATCTGTCTTTGAAACACCTGTATTTAGGGTGGCCAACACCTGCAGTTTTAACAAAGTAACAATATTTGTTTCTTTCCCCACAGTAGAGTCAGCTGCCGGAGAATCTTCGCTTTCCTTAAACAGGAAACCTGCAGTTGTTATGGGGACTTTAAATCATAATTAAAATCATGATCCAAGCATGAGATACAATCACAAGTTACCACAAAATGAACAAAATAATTCAGACTGATTTAACCACAAAAATATGACTTCTGATTTTTCAGCTGTGGTTTAGGTGGGGGAACAGGAGAGGGGTAATTCATGACTTGATTTCTAGGATTGGCAGTCCTGGTCTAAAGAATGATTAAAGAAGGTATTTCTGGACCACTAGATTTTTCTTTCTGCTAATTTGGTATTCAATTCTGTTATTAATTATTTGATATTTGACATTTGTAATGAGCTGCTAATGACTCAGAATATCCACTTGTTATACTAAAAAGCAAAAGCTGCAGCTACATTAAAAATTCGGGGAAGCTGAAAAAACCTTTCTCTACTGCAAAAATAGTTTGTGCTAGATAAGTATTCTTGCTGGCATAATAATGATTTCTTCTCAGCAGCAATGCTTCTCCAGCAAAGACATCATAAATGAAAAAAAATCTCAAAAGTTTGCTCTCATATATCATTAAAATTACTTCTCTTACATCACTGCAGTGTAGGTAACCTGTCTAAATGTGTGGCAACAGCACAATGCATAAATGCTCCCGTGAAGTGTGAAAGGCTGAAGTGTGTCACCCAAGAAAGCACATCAATGGCACCCTAAGGACATGCTTCATCAAGTACAACCTCCTGGTCAAGTCAGGAGCTCTAAAGGGGTAGCAAAGATGCTCCACAGACCTTATTTGTATAAAAAGCATTTCCTCAGGCAGGGAGGTTGTGCCAGACAAATGAATAGTCACGGAGTAGCTCAGGTGGTGAATTGTATTACAATTGCATAAGAGAAAGTTGACTGCTCATAGATACCTAGCACGAATTCACTGAGCCTGATTCCTCCACCCCCACACAGTGTTGTCATCTGTGGCTGCCAGCAGCAGCAGCAGCCGTATCATTTTCATAGGTTTAGATGCTGTGAATTAGGTCAAAGTGCTAGTGGGAATTATTTAATTTCGTTAAATTTAATGTTTCCTTCTTGTGAAGCAATACTTGGTGAACTCACCCCATTTGTTGCAGTCAAAATCTTTGTGCTAGTGTCACACCTGGGGAGTCCAGGAAGATGGCAAAAATAATGCTGTAAGGAAATCAAAAGGGATGTACATCAATGCTATTGCAACTAACTAGGTGAAACGGTACAAAATGTTCTGTATGGCTTTAGCCAGCAGAACTTTCATTGAAATGGGCAAAAATATGTGTAGACAACATGTTAATGACAATCAATAGAACTAATCCTCATGTACCACATACAGCACAAGGACACTGGTAAGCAGAACTGCTTTGATCTAACAAAGTATTTGTGCTGTATAATGTGCATTAAACCACTCTTGGAGCCCAAGCAAAGACATGTATAAGAGGTTGGTTTGTGCTCTGGGGTCATAGCATCTCCAGCCAAGACAAGGGTGGGGCAAACCTCTGTGCTGCACCCAGTCTCACCCTGTAGACATTCTTGCTTACCAGTCAGATCAAAATCCATCACCAGTTTGCATTCCTGCCACAGCAAGCAAAGTACTCCAGTGGCACTGCTCCATCCTGAATGGAAAGAGACAAAAGAGATCAAGGTTAGAAATAGAATACAAATAACTCATAGGAAAGCACCTGGCTCTCAGACATTCTCTTGCATAGATACTGAACCTCTGAACCTCATGCTCAAGTTCAGTTTTCACCACCAAAGAGCAAAATGCAAACCACATAACATCAATTATGTTGCTATTTTAGCAAATCACATCCTTTCTGGCAGCTCCAGTGGCTCTTCTTCACAGGTGCTTACCAAGAGGTGATTCTAAGAAGCAAACCCTGCTTCACAAATAGAGCACTGACCGTTTTTAGGAACTGTTGCTTAATAAAAATCCAGAATTGTGACCCATTCCTCATTTGGGGACGCAACACTCAGGAACAAAAAAAAGGCTTCCAAGATCTCTGCCTTTAAAATAGAGCAGTTATTTTAATATAGAGAGGACAGTCTTGGCATCTGGATACAACTTTCCCCAGATGGCATTTCAGGTTGTAAGCAAAGGCCAGAGCTGGCATTTCAGGTTGTAAGCAAAGGTCAGAGCTGGCTGAGGGCATGATTTGTGTCCATGGCACAGGAACATTTTCAGCCTCCTCAGTGGGACAGGCTGCCCCAGGATTATTTTGTGTGACAGCCCTGAGAGCATTACACTGACAGGTAGCCAGGGCTTCTTACCTTTGCAGGCCAGGTCGCTCAGCCTACTTTTCTCTCTGTACAGCCTGATGTCCTGCTCACTCCTCATGATTTTCTGTCCACATTTTCTGAGCCAGGCAGGACAAGGAAGCTGCCTGGGTTTCATTCAGAGCACTTGATTCACACAGGGCACAGCCAATATGTTTAGCACATCCATATGTCGCTGGAGCCGTCCATGTCTTCTGGACAATATAGCAACCTGCCAGCAAAAGGAAGAAATTTTGGAACTGCAGTTATTTAATGCTACAGCACGAAAGAAGCAAAGCCATCCCTGAATAGGGATGTGAAAATGCCTTTACAGTTTCTTGAACAACAAATGGTGTCTAGTATTTATGCAGAAAAAAGTGGTCTGAACCAGAGAGAGGAAGTACTGACTAGATAGGTACCTTATACTGTCCATCCAGTGCTGGTAACCATACAAACCACAGAGGTAAAAAGCCACCACCCATGCAGGGGCCCCATACCTGGGTAAGAGCTGTGACACTGAGACTTTTATCTTCACCGTGGCTGCACCAGTGCAAACAAGCGTAGTGGCTCTAGTCTGCTGGTGTATCTCTGCTGTATTCAAGTGTGAAAAATCCCACAGGATGACCTGTCAGGCTGCCTTTTTATCCTTTTAACAGAGGGTAATCACACATGCTGTATGTAACAAAGAAAAAGAATAAAGCATGCAAAGTCAAAAACATACATAATGGAAAATACCAACATGAAAGTTGCAAATGCAGGCTGATTTTGTCCCCTTATGCCTAACTTGTTGTGATAAGGGCTTTTATTTTACAGCCATTGATTCAATTGCTCATGGGGCTGCAGCCTCACGGTGTACTGAGCAGGCTGTGCCCAGGTAGCTCAGTCTTTGCTTTCCTCCCACTCAGACAGAGGGTGCAGGCCATGCCCAGAGCTCCTCAGCTCTTCCACTGGTAAAACTGACTTGTTTTCTTTTGAGTATTTTTCACTGCCATGGGGAAGTACATCACTGCCATGTGAGATGAGCAGCTGCTGTATTCTGCTGCAGGGCTGGAAGACTGATATGGAGACAGATGTGTTCTGGCCATGCACTATTCAAGGGACCATTTGAAATGCTTAAGGCCTGATTTTACAGATAATACAATTTTATTTTGCACGCAGCTCTGAAAATCAATTCTAAGGTTGCCAGCTCATGTGTAAGAAAATGAGAAAAAAACATTGACTGATTGCTAGCAACTGGTTTAAGTAACTTTCCTATATTGCGTTGTCTGCAGAGAAAGCAAGCAGTGTCATCACTTTTAAACTCCGTGTGTATGTGTGCATCTGTGTGCATTGGCTCTGTATATATACAGAAACAGTGGTAATAAACAAAAACATTTGAAAACTTTGTGTCAGGTGATCCAAAAGAAAACCTGAGATGTGCTTTTTTGATTTTATGGATTGTGTACTTGAATCATGCCATTTAATTGTAATCAAAGGAATTAGATTTTTTTTTTTTCCAGAGACAAATTTATCTAGGTTTTACTTAGAGAATTAAACGTGGAGTTATTTGGAGTCTGATGCTTTAAGAAACAATAAATATCCCAGTATTTGTGATCCTTTCGGGTGTGCTGGCAATAGTGCAAGGCTTGGTGATTCTGCCATGTAAGGCAATGTAAGTCTTTACTGGTCAGTGGATCTGACCTCTACCACAGCTGTTTATCGACCCAAGCACACACCAATTTAGGTATTCAAGCCAGTGTCAAACATGCTGAGCAGTCATAGTTTCTCCTGACAACAACTAGTATATCACATGCTTAGTACTAATGAGTTTTGGCTTCAGAAGTCTTGCAATGAGTACCCAGAAACAGGGGTCTATAGACTGCTATAGGTGGATTGAAAAGAGTAACAAGTAGCTCGGAGCAGTAAGTGCTGTCCAGCCTAGAGGAGAGCATTGATAAATCAAAAATAATAAAAAATAAAAACTCAGGAAGAATTTCCAGTTCAGTTTTTCCAGGTATGTTGGTGTTTTCACCATCCCTCTGCAACTGAGGTAGAGGCAACTTCCAACTGGAGGGTGGTCAGAGTATTTTCTTAAACTGCTGAGATTATATTCCAAAGAAGGAACAAAACCCCTGCAAGTATAATGCTTTAGCACTGTAAGACACATACCTTGTTACAGTGAGCTAATAGCTTAATGTAATATAAATTACAGTAAAGAATGTAAGAAAGACAAAGCACAAAAGGAAGAGGAGAGAAAATTGTACTGGTAACAACATGTAATTCCAAACTATGAGCGTAATTATGTGATTTAAATTTCTGCTGGGTTTGATGATTTTTCTTCATGTCATTGTTCTGCTCTTTATGTAATTATGTGGTTATAGTCGACTGCACAGTGGTAAGCAAATAATAGTAATGCTATTCTTATTGGAGGGTAGCAGACTGAAACCATGACTTCTGTTTATCAGCTCCAGGTAACAAAAATTGTATGAAAAGAACTCTTCCAGGAAGTATTAGCATCTTTCTTCTTTCTCTCTCTTTTACGCAAAAGAAGCAGGCCTGATGAGCAACATAACAGCAAAATCCCTCTTCTGAGTCAGATGCTCAGTTACAAACTTACATAGTTGGGGTGTATTTCCATATTCCCTCCCTCCTTTCCTATGCACAAGGCACAATGAACCACTGCTCCAAGGCTGCTCACAGTAGTTTAGTGTGGAAGACTCCACATTGCAAATTAAATATGTAAAATATCTTGACATCTCCACAGTGGAATAATTAAATACCCTACTAAGTCAGCAAAGCAGGGTGTGCTACCCAGTGACATAGGAGCCCATATACTGCAGAAAAGCATGCTGAAACTTTTCTGTTTCTTGGAACACTCAGTAAATAAGAATTTGGTTAAACAGTATGTAATTTCCCCATTCTCAGAAAGAAAAGTAATTCTAAATACATGGAGGAAAGAAAGTTTAATTATTAAAGAAAATCTAATTATTGCAGCATTTCAATGCCATTTTCTGACTCTGGTACATTATGTGATTTCTCAGGCTGTTATTTTTTGCAATGTTATGGTGTGAATGTCTGTTAAAATCCCAGAGATTTATCACATAAAACTGATTTACTAGAAACATCATCTGGCAAGTCAGCATTTATGTCCATGGCAGAAATATGAGTGGTGTATTTGGAAAGGAGTGCCAAGAAAAGAAAGCTTTATGTTCACAGATGGCATGTTCCTCATTGACTGTTCCAACCTACAACAGATGTATGCACAGCTTCAGCCCTGTGGACTGTATGCTCTCAAAGTTGCAATGTTTTTTGTTAAAAAAGAAAAGGTACAAGTATAAGGAATACTCAAAGAAAAACATAAACTAAGAAACAAAGACCAAAGAGAAAACAAGAAGGTGAGAAGCAGAGCAAGTTAAGTTAAACCAAGTCTATGTGCCTGTAGGTAAGATGATTAGATGAGCTGTCTGAGAGATGCAGATTCAAATCATGCCAGGCAGAACGAGAAACTGAACCACCTCCTACTTCTTGGAGTGCCTTTACTACTGGGTTTCAGTATAACAGAAAATGGATAAAAACACACTGCGTCCTTTCTTTTCCAGCTTTCAAAGCCTACAAGTACCATTTCAGATTGAACAACATGTTTTATTTGATAGGTGTGGGGGTTTGGGATTTCCCCCCCGCCACGCACACACCAAAAGAAGAAGAAAATAATAACATTTATTTCATCTGTCTTCTGAATTATTTCCCTCCCTATTTGGCTGTTCAACTGAAAAAGCAATCCTATTCTCCAGTGATCTACTTCCAGCAGTGTTCCACTCCACATCCACCTGGGTTTGGCAGCCACAGCTGCAGAAACTAATTCAGCTAGGAAGTCCTGTAAGCCACATATAACATTGGAAGTCTTCTTTCCATGCTTCCATCCACAAGGAAGCCTTCCTCTGGACAAACTGGCAAGTTACGGATTGGAGAGGTGGTCTGCAAAATGGGTAGAAAATTGGCTAACAGGCTGCACTCAGACAGTGGTGGTAAGTGTTTTTAACTCGGGTTGTCTGCCTGTCACAAGTGGGGCCCCACAGGGATTGACACTGAGCTCCACGCTGTCCATCTTCACAATGATTTGGATGATGAGGATTGAACCTTCACCAAGTTTGCTGATGATGCTGAACTGGGTGGTGAGAACAATTTGCCCTACAAGGAAAGACTGGAGGAGTCAGGTCTTACCTCCCTGGCGGAGAGAAGACTTGGGGACAGGGGGCTAATCTCAGTATACCAGCTCTTAGAGTGGCAACAAAGAGGATGGAGGCTCTCCTCACAAAGAGCCACATGGGGAAGACAAGGGACACCATGAATTTTTTAATAGTAAGAACAACGAATGACTGGAACCCAGGGACGTGGTGGTAGAGTCCCTGTCACGGGAGGTATTTTCATGCTGCTACTGGACAAGGTGCTAGACCATGTCATCTCGGCTCCCTCCCGTCAAAGTTGGACCAATGATCTTGCCAGCTCCCTTCCAGCCTGGGCTGTTGGGTGGTTCTATGAATCTCTGCAGTCAGGCACGGGCTCCTGGAGCCACCTTGGGGAACATCGCCCTGAGGAAGGAACCTGAGCAGACCCACCATTTGCCAGCCAACAGACCTGCACGCAACACAGCGCCAGCTGTCCGGGCGGGTCTCCTGCTCGCAGGGATCGCACAAAGAGCGCCGCTGCCGCCGAATTCTTCCCAGGGGCCGAGGGCCTGGTGCGGGTGGTCGGGAGCGGCCTCACAGCTCCCCGACGCTTCTGTGTGACCTTGGCAACTCGCGGCCGCCGTGGTCCTGGCAGACGGGACACATCGGCTCCGCGGAGGAGACAAAGGCGGCGGTGACGGCGGGCACGGCGGAGGCGGCCGGGCCGGGGGCGCAGGGCGGGCTCTCGGGGTCCCTCAGCTCAGCTCAGCTCGGCCCCGCCGCCACCGCCTCCCCCCGCCCGAGCCCTCAGGCACCGCCGCGGGCGGGGCGGGGCCGAAGCCGCGGCCGCCTCTCCGCGCGGACGGCCGCGCTCACCGTCCAATCGCCGCCCCACCGGCGCTTGATGGACATCACCGCTGGCCTATCGCCACGGCGCATTCTCTCCCTCCCCGGCCAGGAGCCAATGGTGGTCCCGTAGCGGGCTGGGGGGCGGCGCCCGGCGGCGCGGGGCGGGCCGTGTGCGAGGCCGGGGCGCAGAGCATCGTTCGGGCTCGGCGTTGCCGCCGGCTCTGTCCGCGCTCCTGCGTCTCCCTCAGCGCCCGCTGGCCGTTCCCTTCCTTCCCTTTCCCCCGCCCCGCGGCCATGTCGTCGCCGTCGTCCGGGGAGCGGTACGAGGAGGAAGAAGAGGAGGAGGAGGAGGACGGCGCCTACGAGAGCCAGGCCAAGCGGCTGAAGCCCAGCGCGGCCGCCGAGGAGGGCGAGATCGAGTACAGCGGCGCGGAGGAGAGCGAAGGCCGGCGGGACAAGCCCCCCGCACCGCGGGGCGGTGGCGGCTTCTCGGGCGGGGTGAGGGACGCGGGGCCGGGGGCGGCTCCCCTCAGGCTGCGAACGGGAATGGCGGGGGGCCCGGCCCGCCCCTCCGAGGCCGCGCCCGCCCNCCCGGCGATGCTCCCCCGGCGGGGGGGCCCGGGGGGCTTCGCCGGCCCTTCGTGGGGTCGGGGCCTCCCAGGATGTGGAGGCGTTTCCAGGCAGGGAATGGCTGGGGGCACCGGGCTGGGCGCTGCGCTCCGCAGGCGGGCCCTTGTTCCGCGGCGGAGCTGCCTGCGGGAAGGGATCCCGCGGCCGGGTGGATGCATGGATGGATGGATGGATACATGGATGGGAGGGATTTGGGTTGTGCGGCTCAGGGGTTGCCGCTGTCCCCGTGGGTTGGCTTTTGAGGGGAATCGCCGTGGCAAGTTTAGTGCCTGCCCTGTTGCTGAGCGTAACTATAGAAACACGGGGGGGCGTTGGAGCCGAGGCAGAGGGTTCCTTTCTTCGTTCCTCTTTACCTTTGTGTCTGCCCGACAACGCTGATCATAAACGATTGCCTCTTTTTTAAATTCATATGGATTTCTACTTTTTCCCTCCGCCACTGCTATAAGCACGCTGGTTTACTAATTTTTAAAATTTTTTTTTGCTAATATACCTTTTCTTCTTCGTGAATTTGCATCTAAGAATCGAGATAGTCCTTGACCTATAAATTTGGGCTAACAACACTTTTGTGTGTACTGTTGAATTCCTTAACTGACTAATTGTCCGCCTGATTGTAACCGTTTTTCCTCTTGATGGCTCTTTCTGTTTCTCACTCGAACAAACCAGACCAAGAAAACGTTGTTTTAAACGGCAAACCTTGATATTTAGAATACCTGTTCTGTTTTTTATTAGAGTGAACTTACTTAGCACTGGAATAAGTTAATGAGAGAGCATTTGCTGTTACCATTTCTCCATCAAGTTAAATCTTGATGGAGAGGCCACCTGCTAAATTTCTTGTCGTGTTTTAACCCTTGCCTGGAACCAAGCACCACACAGATTCTTGCTCCCCCGGTCTGATGGGGAAGGGAATCAGAAAGGTACAAGGGAGAAAACTCAAAACATCTCCCTCCTGCTCCTTCTTCTTCCCTCACTTTATATGCTGAGCATGATGTCATGTGGTCTGGGATATCCCTTAGGTCAGCTGGGGTTACCAGTCCTGGCTGTGCTCGCTAGCGGAGCTATAGGAGAAGCAGAGAAAGCCTTGATTCTATGTACTGTGTGCTGTTCAGCAGTAAGGAACACATGTCTGTACTATCAACACTGCTTTCAGCACAAATCCAAAATACAGCCCATACTGCTATGGAGAAAATTAACTTTGCCCCAGCCAAAACTATCACATTATTACAGAATTTTCCTGATAAAATGCAAAAAAATGTATCTCTGCAGAGAACTATTTTAATTCTCTAGTTTCTTGTGACAGAGCATTGTCTCTGTTGTAGTCAAGACTTAGTAATGTGCTTTGTCTTAAAGGCCATTTCTGAATTAAATCCATATACTTGCTTAAGCTATCTTGAAATTTTGACATGTAGAAGAGTTGAACGTCATGCAGTGAGTGTTTCAAGTAGGAACAAGATTCTGCTCTTCCCTTTCCTCTTTTCTGCAGTATTTTTATGAAATCAACTAGTTCTTGCCTTTCTCTTTTTCCTTCTTTCTGGGTTCTAGCTCAGAGCATCTTCAAGATGTATCAGCATCTGAGTTTATGTGAGTTAATGTGCTGTAATGCTGCCCTGCCCCTTTAGGTAATGAGAGCATGTAGTATGTAACTTTACTTTTAGGATCACAAGAATGGCATGTGCTGAATCTTGTGAGTAAAGAAACTGAAGGAAATGTGTAGCAGGTCAAGAACATGAAGGTTTTTAGGCAGCTTGTTGTGTCAGTTGCAGTGTACCTCAAGGAGGTGGGTGGTCACAATTTATTGTCAAAGCTGTGTTCCCAGATTCACTATTGGAGATGCAGAAGTTGTCTTGTTAGTACAGATCAAACGATTTTTTTAAGATTAAGCTATAACATTAAGTGGATATATGAAAAATTAATGATTGGATGCTTTTGTGTGTAATTTTATGTGAAGCTTTTAAATAGCAAAATGCCAACATCAGTTAAGTAGAGTTAGTTAATATGAATTTTTGTGTTTTTTTTTTTTTTTTCTCTGATAGATACAGAGATATACAGGATACTTATTCTGGGACATATCATTCATTTTTCTGCAGGGAAATGTTCTCTGCTTATAAAAATTGTATGTAGTTCAGACATACAAGATGAAGTAGGCTGAGAGGAGGGAAGAAGTGGAAGTATTCTGGATTGCTCAGAAGAGAGCAGAAAAAGAGTAAGTAGGAGGAACTACAGAGAACAGGAACTTAGGAGAAATGGGAAAATGGATGACCAGGGCAAAAAGAATGGTAGGTGTCTGGTAGTCTCACCATTTGTTTTTCTTTTATTTTTCCCTGACATATGCCCTGGAATATCAGTGAACTGTACACTCATGGATTATATGCTTCTGTTGTATAAAAGCTCTTTTGTGGTAGGACCCTGCTAAGCAGGTTGGTGGGGTCTCCTTCCTGGGCTGTATTTATTATTGTGGCCCTTTCCTTTTCTGGGATTTTTTCATTTGACTGAATAAGCTTGTCATGTGGACACTTCTCATAAGCCAGAGGTGTACCCTCTTCTTCATGGCTCATCTTGATGCTGAGGAGCATGGAGAGCCAGGAACAGCCCCAAATGTTGACCAGGGAACGAGCAGGATGTGTTGTTGCAGAAATACTCAGTGTGGGAGAGTATAATTTGGAAGAATGACCTTTACAGAGGCAGTGTTGAGTTGTGGTGAGGCTTTGGCAGAGGAATCAGAATTGTGGTGTAGCAGAGGGTCAGGACATTGGGAGAATGTGGGCTAAGAGCTGTGTTTAAGGGAGCTGAGGGGGCCTTTCAGCTCCATCCCCTTTCCTTCCCTTAAATTTCAGTTTTATTGATTAATGTTGTATCTACGCAAACTGTAGCATTCACTTTGTCTCTGACATACCTGTTCTTAAACATTTCTGTAAAGTAATGAAGGTCTATTATCCCTGTTCTTAGAGCTGGAGAAGTGAGATATGGTGTCCAGATCCACAAAGATAATTACAAAGTACTGCAAGGTGCAGTAGGGATGTAACATGCAGCTTCTCAGCCGCTCTGTTGAAACTTCCCTGGCAGTGTTCTTGCTTGGTGGTAAATGGAAAGCAGCTCTCTTTGCAACTCAGTTACTTAGTGTCTATCACAGGCAGTGTGGTAACAGCAGCTAGATGCGATGAGTTCACAGCTTGACCTATTAATGTATCCATTTTGTAATAAATTACATCCTAGAAATTGGTTTTGGAGTAAGTGTAAATCCTCTTCCCTCCTTTGTCCTCTCTCTCAAAAACAGTAACCATAACCTTCCGTAGAGTTCTTCCAGTACCTCAAGGTGAATCTCCGGATGATGCTGTGTTGTGTGGGGTTTTGTTTTAGGGTGATGTTTCCTTGGTTTTTGGAGGGTTTTGTAAGAATATTCAGATTGTGCTGAGCAGAGAAGAAAATAGAATAGACTATTTCATTTGGAAGGGACTTGCAACAACCATCTAGTCCAACCACCTGACTTCTTCAGGTCAAATTCAGAATTAGCAGGAGGGGTCAGAGTGCAGGTATTCTGTTCTGTAGCAGTTGAAATCATCAAAAGGGTAGAATGCTAGGAAGAGGTATGCATTAAACAAGAGAAATTATACACAAACTCCTCATCCAAAACAAAACTAAAATGCCAGGTAGCCTTCCCTTCTCCTGTGTCACCTTTTCCCCCAGGCCTCAAACCAACTACAGTAAAAAAAGCACAAATCCAGCATATACAAAACTGATATATTCCTCTACTGCCATGGAACCTTAACTTTGTCTTGTTCCTTAGTTCTTCTGAGACACTGTCTTATTTCACTGTTTGTTTGAAATATTGTTGTCACTGCAGCGCTGTAGGAATTCAGGTGTCATGGAGAGAGGTGTTTCCTGTACCTCTGTAGGGAAGAGACAGAACTGCTCAAGTCAGGCAGGTGTGATCAGCAGGGATGAGGTCTGTCAGGGCAAATAGCTTTAAGTAATGCCATCATGGTGCCAGCACGAGTAGCAGTTGAAGAATGTGCATGAGGTGCTGCATGTCTGCCTTTCCTCATCAGACCACCCCCTGTGGGCAGTGCTGAGATTATTGGGAAATGTGGTGTGTACCTTCATTTTGCCTTTTTTAGTGCAATAATTTTAGCTACCCATGACATTCAGCAAGGCAGTTGGATGCAGATCAGTCCATAGTTAGACATTAAAGAAGTTTTGGGCACTTATGCACTTACTAAGCAACCTTTTAGGGCTTTCCCCCTTGGCCACCAGTTGTCATATTTATAAAAGAAATTTCAGAGCAATGAAGAGGGGCGCAGAAAGAGGAAAAAGTTGAGAGTGAATAAGATAATCTGAATCACGAGAAATTAAATAACAGTATGTTTTGGTACCTGGTGGAGAGAATATGAGAGAGGAGTGCCATCCTTTTGCAGTAAGAAAAAAAAAGAGATGGAAGGGGTAAACAGTGAAAGGTAAAGAAGCAGATGCTCAAAAAAGGGTATTACAAATTCGTAGGACTAATGTGAGTATGCTGACTAGAAAGTGTCTGGAGAAAGGATAAAGGACACAGTTTTGTGGAAACTGTTGGTGAAAAAATTCTAATGTGGAATTGATTAGCAAGTGAGACATCATCCTAGAGCCCATGATGATTTTCTTCCTTTTTGGAATGGCAAATCATAATTAGTTGTCAAGAAACCATTGACATATTTCAAATGTTGTCTAGAGCTATGTAGGTCACCGAAAAATGGATGTTAAACTGCTGCAGCTGTTCTTTGAAGCTGCTTCTGTTGCAGTCTTACCTATGTGAAGTCACTTGTTTGTACTTCATCTGCTTAGTTATGTCAGTGTTTCCCTTTGTGCCTCCACTCTGTTTCAACGTTAAGCATTTTTATATTCTTAGCTTCTTTCTTGAAGAAGACCTTTTCTGTCCCTGTTACTGGTCTTGAGCACGCAGAAAGGAAGTCTGTTTCCACCGTCTATTTAAATAATTGCAGTTTCTGTCCAGCTAATGATTCTTCAAGAAATCGTTACTGAGCTTTCCAAACCCCCTAAGCTGTATGTATTAATAGTGCAGCAATAACATCAGCTACTCTGTTCTCCTGGCTTTGGTAGAGTGCAGGGGTCGTGTTGGAGTTTTGCATGGGGCTTTTGTGCCATTGTGGGAGTTGCTACTGAAAGACTCCTTTGTAGGCAGAGAAGTACTAGTGGTGGTTAGTCTGTATGGGAGCAGATGCTTTGATGTGACCTTTGTCTGTGTGCCAGCTGCAGCACGTGTAGTTTTCAAGGTACAGTGACTGTGAGATCTTGGTCAAAATCCTGTCTTTTTCATCTCTGGGAAGAAATTACAGCAGCAGTTGGATGAGTTGTACTCATTCTGACCTTAGTTGTAGATGCACGTTTGACTTTTCATGCAGTCTAATGGTTTTATTTCTCCTTCTAGAGGAACTCAAGCATCATTCTAGGTCTGCTTTGTAGTTGCAAAACCTGTTTGACAATAATATGTATGTCTGCCCTTTGTGAAGACTTTTTTTGTGCTCAAACATATACCTGTGGCACGTGTTCTTGTCTTTCAGCAGCCAATATGCTCGGTGAATGTTAGTTTGAGGCTTCCTGGCTCAGGACTGACTTATGCTCAGTTCTTGTACTGCTGTTTGCTGCTGCTGGCCAGAAACTATTTTAAGTAAAGCAGAGACCCTCTGATTTGGCCACCTCAGTGGTTTTATCTGTATAAATGAGGTTTCGAAATGCTATGTAGATACGTCCTTAAGTTTATGGCATGGATTTCAGTGTACTATGTTTAGGTTGTTTTGGGAGGTTTTTTTTTTGTTGTTGTTGTTGTTTGGCTAGGGGTTTTTTGCGTATTTTTATTCCATGTTTCTTGAGCTTCTGCACAGGTTATTGTAGTAGCAGCGGTTTTTGGTTCCTGATAAATCTCTTGCTAAAAGAATGTTATGGGAGGGAAGAATTCAGCTTGCAAAGCCGAATGTTGCTTTAACCACAAAAGAAAGCAAAATTTGTATTTGTTGATGGTTCTGAGAATAATTCCAGTTGCAGAAGTGGAGAGACCTGTATGTATGCGCATAACTCCTGCATAACGGATTTGAAGATGCTAGTATAAAAGTCTTAACTTTTGAGAGAGTTTCTACCATTAGAAAGATTAGTATCAACTACTATCTGCTGCTAGATAAAACTACAAAGGGATATGCATGGCAAAGAAACACAAACTGAAACTGTAACAAAAGTTTGAGTTGGGAAGGGCAGGGAGAGCAAAATACCACTCCATTATGCTCCATTTTCTGAAAAGCTTGACTTGATTTATGGAGGTACTAGTTCAGTAAGGTAGTGAGTAGCAATTACAGAGTTGCTAGTAGCTGTACTCTTTGTAGTGAGTCTTTGCTTCAATTAGCAAATAATTGCTTATGTTTACCATCTGTTTAGACAGAAATATTATCAGGTGAGATTTTTTGTATTAAAGAAACCTAAAAGAAAATGCATAACCCTAGCACTAAGTGGGCTCTTAATATAGTAGGAAGTGTGCAGGGCAATGAATAATCAATTTAATAAGTTTTGATTGTTCTGTAGACTGTAAATAAAGGTGCGTGCTATCTTAACACCTTAGAGCAATAGGCTTTGCGGGAAAAAGTGGTAATTTTTGTTACTTTTCTTTTGAAGGTTTCCTTAGGTGCTTCTTTCCGCTTTGAAAAGTGTGTATGTGGGTTAAGAATATATAAGTTGAAAATAAAACCTCTCTGTAGTTCTGTTCCTTTTGCAATTGCCTCAGCATGTGCAGTTCAAAGTATTAACCTTTCATGCCTACTTTGATCGCTGCTGCTGCTGTAGACCTGAGCTGATTGATTCAGGATATAAAGTATCTTATGCAAATATCACTAGTGGTGTTTTACCAGCATTGTTAGAGTTCTTATTCAGAGAAATGCATTGCCACTTAAAATGCTTTCATACTGCAAACAAATAAAAAGTAAGCTAAGCTTAAAAAATTACATAGCAGATTTTTCAGACATCTGAGGACATCTGAAGTGCTGGCTTTTTGCTCAAACAGAATGGTAAAATCCTTGATTTAAAGAAAAAAAATGTAATTGTTTAGTGAGAAATGTGTATGGAACACAGGAGCTAAACACACATGGCTTAATTTGTAATTATGTGGAATGTGGTTTTTTCCCTTGAATCTGTAGTTCAAATGGACAGGAAAGAAAGAAATGTCTAGTAGCAATCATTCTGGTTACTTAATTACTGGAGCTGAATGCTCCTTTGTGCTACAGATGAGAATCTCTCCATAGTTTGAGAAGATGCTATACTACTACTGTTTATGGGAAAGTGAAAAATTAACAAGGCCTGATCTGCTAGATTGAACACATTGATGTGGTTGCTGAATTCAAATACATCAACTTTACACTGCTGAACTTTACACATATGAAATTTGGGTGCTGGGTGTTTGCAGTATATTTTAGTGTGCCCTTTATTATCTCTAATCTTTTTTTATTATCTCTCATTATTACCTAACGTAATTTCTTTTATTTTTACTGTCTGTGTCTTAGAATATATAAGGTAAATTTCAGCCTTACTTCAGGGTTTGCATGAAAAGATGAGCTGATTCCAACCCATATTTTTCAGTCACACAGAACCGAGTCTGTCTGAAGTCATGGCAGTAGTTCTGAAAGATGTTCATGGTGGGAATTTCTGTGTGCTGATGTACAAAGTCTGGATCTGTTAATGGTATTCAAACTCAGGGTGAAAAGAGAGAACATACCCATATGTACAGAAATCATGTACATTTAAAACATGTATGAAGAGTGTTCAGAATTAGAAGGAACGTTGGCTTTATTTCAAGTATAGCCCAGAGCTGGCATTTTCTTGCATTGTGGAGCACGGCTCTACATACATTAGAAAAATACTCGATTTTCATTCAGTTTACTGATAGCCCTTGTTTGTTCTTGCTTTTGTATTCCCCCAGCCTGTCTCAAACAAATACTGGCAGCAACAAACTGGAATAGTGTCAGAAATATTTTAGCTATTTGGCATGTCCTAATTTTTCTTTTTATGCTTTTAATGAATAGGGTGTAAGACCTCCTGCAATTCAACCAGTGTTAAATAGGCTGCTTTTTTATATTAGAAAAATCTTGTGTGTGCAAATAGATTAATTAAATCTGAAAAGCTTTTTATTTTAAGTAAACTTCAGCAACTGAACTTGACAATCTGTTTGGAAAGAAAAGTTAAATCATTTAACACATGCTTAGACCGTGCATTTAGATGGCATCTTCTGGACCTAGTGTGTGGTGTCTACCGAATATTTAATTTTAGTTAATGATAGCAGTATTCCTTCCTTTGTGTTGAATTTTAAAATGTTATTTTGTTGCTAGGATGCTGGGGGAAGTCATCACAAAGTCTCTGTTTCTCCTGTCGTCCATGTCCGAGGGCTGTGTGAATCAGTTGTGGAAGCAGATCTCGTGGAAGCTCTAGAAAAGTTTGGAACCATATGGTACGTCTTTGTTAAGAATTGTTTAGATAAAACTATGTCATGTATGACCATTATGGGACTTGGGAGTTATTTTGAGAAAGCATTTAGGAAAACTTTACTGTGATGTTTCTCTCACCAGCTATGTCATGATGATGCCATTTAAGCGCCAGGCTCTGGTGGAGTTTGAAAACGTAGAAAGTGCAAAGAAATGTGTAACATTTGCAGCAGATGAGCCTGTGTATATTGCTGGGCAGCAAGCCTTCTTCAACTACTCCACAAGTAAGAGGATTACTCGGCCAGGGAACACTGATGACCCATCGGGTGGAAATAAAGTTCTCCTGTTGTCAATTCAGAATCCTCTCTACCCAATTACAGTGGTATGTTCTGTGATTTTTTTTTTTTTTAATAATATAAAGCAGGAAGCAGCATTCTCTGTAACATTTTTTCCATTGTGTATTATCTCTTAATTTGAGTCAGAAGTTAAATACACCTTCAAAAGCTTTACACCATCTTCACATAGGTAACGTGAGTGTTTTAAAGGAAAGGTTTTTCAAGATGATTCAGTCTTGTACAGATATTTCACAATACATTTGAAGATGTCAGAGGTCAGGATTTTGAAATGTTTAAGTTGCTGCATGCTTATGAAATATTTCCAAATGTGTTGCCACAACATCAAGATTGTTCTTTAGCCTTTGTGCTCTGAGTGGTGTATGTTTAAAGAGCAAGTAATTTTTCCAGTAGGGAGGGTTATATTATTGCAGTTTTCTTAAATATTTCCTTTATGGAAAGTTGAAACCTTCATCTGTTGATGATCAACTCCAGTGTGATGGAATCTTCCTCGCTTTTATCTGGCAAATACATTTTCCTTTTCAGTATTTCAAGCCATACCATGTATACAGTTGCGTCCTAATTTATTGCCATTTATTTATGGCACATGTACATGGTTTTTTTAAAGATACAGATTTTTTTTTGCTAGTACATTTAAGAATGTATATTATATCATGCATTGAATGCTTATATTTTTCATAGAGATTTTATAGTACATGTTGAATCGCACAGAAATATTTCAGGAAAAAATTAAAAATTGTGTACTATGATAGGAGCATGAGTTACCTGTTCTTAGGAACATACTTAGGAAGTATGTAGGCTGTTACAGATCAATCAAAGTGTTTGGTTTGTGTGGAACCATGCAATTTAATGCAAGTATTAAGTTTTGTTTAATGTGCTGTATATTATGGTAGCAAATTGATTGCTACTTAGTGTTCCTGAATTTAACTCAAGTAGTCAGTTCTGTATTGTGCTTTCTGCTTCACTGTTTGTGACTATTGATAAGTTTTTGCCTATTGATTCATTAGTGGATGTCGAATTTTCTTTCTCCTGTCAGTTTTTATAGAAAAGCATGGCAAGGTATGAATTGCTTTTTAGTGTTTAGAAATGAACCTGCTCTGAGCTGTATGAACAAATCCACTGACTTAAGTTATAGTAGTCTTTGCAGGTGACTGATCAAATTTTGGAAACTTTTTCATTCACGTTTTTTACATTTGGCTTGTGTAAGCAGCTGAGTTGAACGTAGATGCTTGAAGACACTGGTAGCAGAAGCGTGGTCTGGGCTGGGAGACTTCCATGGAAATTCTGAGGATGAAGCCTGAAGCATAGTAACTCCTTTTTAAAAACAAACACTGTCTCCCAGCCTCTTCCTTCCCACTGCACCCAGCTGTTTGTTTAGCATATACCAACCATGGTGTGCATGCATCCAGCAGTACCTGCTGGATGCAAACAGATTTCCAAAATTACTGGTGAGCATCAGAGCTCATTGAAGACAGTGCAGTCTAGTACTCACAGCAGCTGGGAAGAGCAGCTGAACCTGTAACCGCTAAGAATGTGACAAGAAAAATACAAATTTTGCGCTCGGCCAGTGGGTTAAAGAAACAGTTAACTTTAGAATGCCTCAGGCAAAGTCTGCATTATAAAAAAAAACAACACTCCTCCGTCAAAAGAAGAGAAAAATCAACCAAACAATCGTCCCACTCAAAAAAAAAAAAAGACACAAAGCCCAACACCACCTCTTCCTCTTCAATACTTCTCTTCCTAAATTTGAACTACTGGTAGACAAAATAGATGAAAAATTGCAACCAGTTTTATGTGCCAAGTCTGAATAACTGCAGTAACTCTTCCATAGTTTTTAAGACCTTTTATTTTAAAACAAGATAGAGCTTTTGAAAAGGGCGTCTCATGGCAGAAGCAAAATAGTTCTGAAATTTTGCTGCAGATTATTTCCTGCTTTAAAATTATGACCAGCTTCTATCTCCAGCCAGTTTGGTGGTTTTTTTGTTTGTTTGTTTGTTGGTTTTTTTTCCTGATGAAGGGTGTGACAGCAAAGGGCTGTATTTAATTCCTAATAGCTTTTTACCCCTATGTCATGGAGGGTTGGTGTTTTGAAGAAGTTTTGCCTAAGATGTCTTATATAGGTCTTTGAAGTTCTGTTTCCCATTTTTCTTACCTCTGGGCAGAACTTTGTCAGGGATTTATCTATTCAAACAGACCTTCTCGAAGTGACTTGTGCTACTGCAGTCCTTGCTGTCTGTTCAGCCATACCTCTGCTGTTCTCTCTTAGTTCTCACTTACATTCTAAACCTTCTGTACATGCACCAGGAAGGTATGATATGCCTTGGCAATTGGAATATTTTAAACCTAACTATCAAGAAATTCTGAGATTAAGTTGCTGCACCTTTTTCTGATATTCAAGTATGTATATAATGCTAGTGCTTAATTTTTTTATAAATATCCCATATCACTGTATCTTATGAATCACTTGATTGATTTGGTAATGCAATGTAGCCAAATTAAAAAAAAAAAATAAAATAATCAAGCTCTGTGTGTGGCTGCTGGCTAATGGCACTGATGGCATTTTGAGTAGAGCTTATGTTTTGAAGGACAATTTTTTGGTAATTAAGTGGCTCTGAAGAAATTTTTTGAGAGACAAATTGTGAAAGGAAGTCATATGCCTGAAAATTAATGTCACTTGGAGCTGAAAAGTTTCTAGGAAACTTTTCGCCCAAACAAGGGGAGACCGACAGCAGCTGTTTGTGGTGTGGAGCATGCATAGAAAATATATCTATAAATAATCTCATAGATCTTATTTTTTATGGATTCAGGTCGCTTGAATCTTTTTTACAAATGTCTGTCTATCTTCTAAAAATCTTAAGGTTGATAACCTTCTCTGTTTGCTTTATTTAGCTGGGCAAAACACTCAGCAGAGTGTCTGGGGCAAGGCCCCGCAGCATGACCAATGTTTTTGGTTTGTTTGTTTTTATTTATAGGTAATATGCCTATATATTAAAGCTTATGGTATTTTATATGAGCCGGAAGTTACACCACTGCAGCTGTAGCCACCAATAATACATATTCTTTTTCTAGTTTCTTCTTGTGTTTCTGTGGGGGGTTCTATGGGATGTGTTTGTTTTAGATTTATGAAATTCAGCATGCCCCCCACGCCCCTGCCTCCCAATTGCTCCTCTGTTCTGCAAAACATGATAGTAAATACTATCCTTCCCTCCTTTTCCCTCTTGTCCCCCAAATAAACCTGAGGATATATGCCAAGATCTTGGAATGAGCATTTTGGAGGTATTTGGTTTAGGTATAAAGAAAGGAAAGCAAAGATGGATTGTAGTAGAGTGTTTCACAAAGGTGTCAGTGCCTTTGTCTGCTAGATGTAGCTATGAAACTGGCTGTCCAATGAAGCTTACGTGCTTTCAGCTCTTTGACTATGATCTAATGGGTGGATTGTTTTTAGAAATCACGGTTCCTGTTTGTTTGGATTCTCAAGCCTGAGTCCTGGGAATTCTGAGTATGGGCGTATAATCACTCTAAAATAAACTTATTTTTCTTGGCCAGAGTCGTTTCTCGTACCGTGTTGTCTGAATTGTTACGTGTAATCAGCTGTAGTTTCAGTTACTCCCAGCATCACATCCTGAGCTGGCCTGATGTGCAGTAGGGCGAGCTGTAGCCCTTACTGTTTGGTTCCCCTGCAGCACTGAGGATGGTCTTGAATTTTATTGGTTCCTTATAATAAGAAAAGACAAACACTGCTGAAAGCAGAGCATTTACAATGGGTTTGCATGAATCCAGAGTTTGCTCTCCGAAGTCTTCTCTGCCTTAAGTGAAGAAGCATAGCACCCCCTTGGAGTGTCCTTGGTTCGGGTGAAAATGATTGAAATTCTCTTTTTGATAAGCTACCCAAGTTTACATCTTGGATTGTCCCCAGTTACTCTCTGAAAATGAACATGAACTCAGCTGTTAGTCTCATGAAATGAAATGTGCTGTTAACTATGGTGTCACTTTGTCTCTCTGCTTTGGTAGAACTACTGCATTGCATGCTTCAAAGGTAGCAGAGCTGGAGACACAGATGTGATTACTGGGTTTTAACACAGTTGAATATACCTGTTAAACTGATGTTTGCATGAGTGCTTCCTACAGAAGTTTTTTCTTGGTTTTAAGATTTGATTGCCTGTGCTATATTAATCCATAAAAATGTTAATAATAAATGTATAAATCATATAGGCGAAAATGAAAAATGAAAAGTTAATGAGCCTTTTGTTTGCCCTTTGGCATGTAAATGCCAATGCAAGAAAATGTTTTGTGGACCAAAAGCATTTGGAATTTCACATCTGACTAAAATATTTCTTTTTTCTTCTTTAGGATGTTTTGTATACAGTGTGCAACCCTGTTGGAAAGGTTCAGCGCATTGTTATATTCAAGAGAAATGGAATACAAGCCATGGTTGAATATCCTTTTTGAGTGCTTTTTTTTTTCTGTAGGTTCTTGGCTCCAGATGGGTTTAACATGAGAATGTCAGAAAAATACCATGTAATTTTGAGACCAAAATATTTTTTAATTTCTGTCTAAGACATGGCAATTTCTAAGTTCTGTATATCCATAAGACAAAGTAGCACTTACACATTTCATCTTTATGGGAAAATGGCATTGTCAATAGTGGTCTTGATAGGCCCTAATGCTACTCATTGCAATCATGAAATATGTCATAGATTTGACAACCACTTGTACACAGAAGTTTCATGGTGTCTGCCTGTGTTGATACTCAAGAAATGGGTAAGGGATTTTAGAGGTGCAGTTTGACTTCAGACTGAGCATGCACTGCTTGTCATACTATTCTGACTTCAGTAAAGCACAAGACCAACTTAGGCCTTCTTGACCTGTTCATCATGTCTTGAGGAAATTCCCTGCTGTTATCCTACTATGTTTCTGTTTGTGGCATTAAGTTGTACATGCATTGAATGTTCAGGGTTGCGTGTTACTGCCATTTGCAAACTCCAAAGTCTAATACAATTATGCCTTCACTTATAAAACTGTGAAAACCATCTTTCTAAAGGCTGATTACCCTCAGTTTTTGAGCTGTTATCTGGACAAAATTTACCAAAATCTCAGGCATTCTTTTGTGATTTCAGATGCTACTTATTCAGCAAGCTTTATTAGTGGGTCCCTTCTGTAAAACAGTCCTTAACTAGTGGCTGCATTGGTGATTTCCCAGGCAAAGAGACCTAGCCTAACTTCCGTAAAAGCAAACTAATTGCTATTTAACTACGTAGAAGACTTAAACAAAGTGTGTGTCCTAACAGATAGTAGTTTGACTTACTATATTTATTTCGTGGTGTAAGCAATGTTGTCTGTACAAGATGACATGTACAGTCAGGGGTTATTCAGTATCTTGTGAAAGATTAGGGAAGTTGTGGCGAGTATCCTGCACGCACTCTGAAACGACCATACTTATGTCCTTTGAACTAAATTCCGTAATATGCCTTTTATTTAAAAACAAAACCAACCAGCAGTTGAAAGAAAACTCACAAATACGAGTGAAGTAATGCAGCAGCATAGGTAAACAGTTAGGGGGCGGGGGGAGAAAACTGAACTTCAAGACAAGCCTTATCTGAAAAGTTCAAAAATTTACTCAAATGCTAATTGCAGTACCCATTACTTTTG
This sequence comes from Grallaria varia, assembly GCA_013396735.1. Taxonomy (NCBI): domain Eukaryota; kingdom Metazoa; phylum Chordata; class Aves; order Passeriformes; family Formicariidae; genus Grallaria; species Grallaria varia. Next base: position 266,170 of record VWZG01002110.1, read on the forward strand.
CAGATGTGCTCCTACAGTTCTAGCCAGCGTCAGCTTCTTATGGATCTGGGAAGGTTAACTTTTCTCACTTTTAAATTCCACGGTGAGTCTTTATCACCCTGGAAGAAGCTAGGCTGCAAGGAATGTGGTAGAACTCAAGGCTTATGCTATTGTTACAGACTACTACTTCCAAAATGTCACTAAATAATATCCAAGCATGGTGCTAAAGGTCTGTTCTGCTGCAAAATTCAGGCTTTTTGACACCATATATTATTGAGTGTGTATGAGATCATGGGTTATGATGTGCCAAGGCTCAGGTACATTTTTCTGCTCATCGTAGAACTAATCTTGGAGTATGTAGAGCATATGGAATAGCTTATGTGTTGGAGCCTGATACATGCATCTACCTGTTGGGGTTTTTTTGATGCAAAATGATTATTTATTCATTCAAAGGTCTCTTAGTTATGTGATTTTATTTGGCTAACATGCTAAAACGTTTACACTTTCTTATTTCTTTTAGCTGTAAAGTAACTACTCTGAGTTTTCTCTCAGGGAAGCATTGTTTTAAATTACACTTTCTCATACCTGAACTGTGACCCCTTCTCCAAATGATGCAGCTTGAACTTTCCTTTCAAATATTCTTTAGACTTGCTGGCAACTCTTTGTGTCCTCTGATGAAAATTACTGACTGCACCAGAATCCCTTTCCAAATGACATAAGATCAGAGCATAAACAAGTCTTGCATCCATATAGTCCACTGAGGAATTTACGAATTTATTACTGGTCTCATCGTGTGCTGCACACATCTCTTAACAGAAGTTGAACCCAGATGTACTTGTTGGTCATTTTTTGTAAGTCTGTATGGAGTTCTTATAGTATATTCAATAGTGAAATATCTGCAGGCTACAAAAATAAAGCCATATCGTATAAAACAGACATGAATGAGACACCTGGAAAAAAGTCCTTAACATGATGTGTACGTTTGAATCAGTGTTTTGTGCCCAGAAGGCGAAGGCTGCACTCAATGGAGCAGATATCTATGCAGGATGCTGCACACTAAAAATTGAATATGCAAGGGTAATGTTTGGACCTTCTCTTTTAATTTTACTAGAAAAGTATATATAGTCAAGGCTTAACCATTTTCACTTTAACTTTATTTGAACAGCCAACTCGACTTAATGTCATTAGAAACGACAACGATAGTTGGGACTACACTAAGCCATATCTGGGCCGACGAGGTAGGTTTCCATACGTTATCGCTGTAGATGTTTGACTGTACTAATGACAATCCTTCACACGTGGTCAGGCTGTATGGCAATAGTCATTCCAAAGCAGGCCAGTGCTGCTGAAGGCTGTGTCACCAGCCGGGGAATTAACCCTGAGCCCTAGTGCCCCCTACTGCCGTGTGCTTGAGCCACTTAGTTCAACAAGGAGCCCACACCTGCAAGCACCTTCGCAGTTCTCAAGGACTTGCATTTCTCCAAGCAGCTCTCTCTCTTTGGAGGAGAGGAAACCTGGCACAGACTATTCCTTATAAACTACAAACTTGCACACTGCTTCTCCTTCGAAAGGACTCTTTTCCCCTATGTTGGACAAGGCATTAAGAAGGATAGAGGACTTCAGCAGGCTGACTCTACACTTCATCATGCACCACATCGGCATCAGCAAAAAAAACCCCAAACAAACAAAAAAACCCTCTGAAAAAAACTCAGACTTGCAGTTCACCTTGTCTGCATACTGCATGCACCACCACCACAAGTTTTTAAAGGAGGACATTTTCAGTACTTCAGATTTGTATGGGATGAATAACATGATAGACTGTACCCATTCTGTTCAAGTTTGTATGTATGCTTGGTCTTATTTCCCTTAAAATTACCACTGAAAAATCAAGAACCTCCCAAAATTAAGAATCTCTTGTTGATATCATTGACATTGTAATCATTTTATTACTTGCTGTATGTCAGAGTTGCATTCAAACTTAACAGTGTAAATATTGTGTAGTAATAGGGAAATTTAATCCTTATATGCAGATAGCTGGAACTGAGCAGTGCAATATCAATAGGCCCCCTCAGCTATCCATAAGTAATAGAGCAGGGAGTTTCATAACTGGTACAGGCATACTGCCTCTTAAGTACTCAGCTGTAAAAATTAGCAGGGCTTAACTCATGTCAGTGGAAAGTATGATTATATATGTACAGTCGAACTGCTGTGTAGCCTGACTCTCCTGTAAAGTGTTTATTTAAAAAAAAAAAAAAATTCTGTAACTATTGAGTGCAGTGTTCAGTAACCTATGTACAATAATGTGTTCAATGTAAAGTTAGAAAGGTGAAGATAATGTGACCAAGATAGAGTATCTACTTACCAAAGGGTATATGAGAACCAGGGCTTTGGCTGTCTCAAGAGATATGCACTTTCAAAGTAATTCTGCAGAGACACTGGGCTTGTAGAACTGTTGTACAACTAAAAACTTAGGGCTCGGATTTTCAAAATGAAGTTCTTGTAAAAAGTTAACAAGGGAGCTACAGTATTGGTTGCAGCTTGTAGATTATGACTACTTCATTTGGATTCAATTTTTTCCCCCTCAAATTCTTGAATTAAAAAAAACAGGGATTCTGAAGAAACTCAAAATTCAAGGGCAAGAATAAAATCTGAAAAATTTGAAAAAATCGAAGGATTAATTTGACCCTCTTATCTTTTGATCATTGCGGTGTTTGGAGGCTGACTTACAACATTGTACATCTAATTACATAATGTAATTGGTCTGCAGATAGGTATGGCTGTATGAACTGAAGGTTTCCCAAACCAGAGCAAACAGTGGAAAATGAAAAACTTAGGATAGGAATGCTTGCTCTCTCTCAAGTACTCTCTACTCTTTGTTTTTCATTTGTTACTGTCTATTTTCTATGCATCACCATACTACACATAAGAGGAAAAAAATTAGACATATATATATATCTCCTTGTATATAGCATGATTTTTCATTTACTGTGGTTCACAACCATTTATTTAGAAAATGGGGATATAAATTATTGAATGAACACTGAAATGTCCTTGAGAAGGCATCTAGAGCAATTTTGCCCATAAAGTAATTCGGGAGTTGGGGTTTTCTTGGAGAGAGAGAGAGTTTTTGTATTTATGCTTCAACTTACCCTTGCAACATCATTGTTTGGGTTTTGAACTTAATGTGACCCAAACTGTAGGGCTCTCGCTGTAGTGAAGATCTTAGCCCAAAGGAATTCCATTCTGGAGACAGACATGCTGATAAATCCTTTCAGAATTTCACACCACCCCCTCAAATGTTAGGAAGGAAATGCATTTTGCTAATGACTTTTTTTTAAGAACTGGTTTTCGTTCATTATGGTTACAAATTACAGACGTGCCCATAGTATTTCTCCAGTAAAGTAAACTTCCTAACAAGTTCCTGCTGCTATGAACCCATATTGCATTCGATTGAACCAAAACCACACATGACTTAGTACTCTACTTGCCTTTAACCAAAATGTTCAAACTGTAGTTTGGAGCATTTCTTTTGGTGGTAATACCAGCATGCTCATTGACCCAAGGACCTGATTTAAAAACAAACCCAAAAATCAACAAAACCAAACTTAAACTAGATCATAAAGAACCTTTCCTTTCAGAATTATTTTTAACACAGAATCAGTTCTCAGGTTTCAGTGCTTGTTTGCACAAGTATTTGTACTGGCACAATCAAGGGACCTTGTTCAAGGAAGGAACAAGCACAGGGGAAGGAGAGAGCAGTGGACTGCACCACCACGAGGAGAAAATACTTGTCAACCTGTTCTCCCAGAATTCTTTATGTGAAGAATGTGATCCTTTACTGTATTTTACTGTGCGCAGTTTCAAAGGATTTAGCTCCACAGACTGGAATTACGAAACTGATTTTTCTGAAAGATGATTACTAAATACAGTTGAAATGCTCAAAATATTTGGTATGATGCCCATTTGCTTTCTAGAGCCAAGAACCAGAGCTGTTACCCTGAAAAGGGAGTGGAAAAGCAAAACTTGACAACAGTAATCTTCTATATACTTGAAGATGTTCAGGACTGTTCTCTCTTCTTTCATTCACTTCATATCTTCTTCCATTCCTGAAGTCATTCCCATTCTGATTCTTGGTCCTCCACACTCTTCAGACTTTATTGCCAAAGTAAATATCTGACTTGGAACTTGTCCTCAAAATCCTGAGCAGAAAGGGCACATGTTTTCATCTCCCACTGTTGTGTAATGTGAATAATTCCTGTTTTTCAGGAGAAATACCTCTCACTGCATTGGGCTGGAGCTACTATTTTCAGCAGTCATACTTAAATTTCCTGGGAAGTGGTGTAAACTGATCAGTGTCTTGCCCCATCTTTTCAATGTGGCTTTTTTAATTGTAAGAAAACAATTGTTGCTAATGATAAAGAAATCTGGAAGTTTAGATTTTCTTTGTCTTGCAGCATGGATCCGATTAGAAAATACAGCTTTGGCTGTGGTGCATTGCTTTCTTCCATTAATGTAGATCCCTTGCTTAACTTTATATCCTAGAGAACTGGGTTTTCTTAAAGGATTGACTGTTGTTTAAGTGCATTATTCAGTGATATTTTTCTTCAGTTGAACTGTTATGTGCTGCTGATAATGCCATAATGTACAATCCTTTCAGCACGCCCATAAATCAGTAGGTGTTCTGTAAATATATATGTACACATATGTAATGCTCTCTGTTTACTGATTATGAAACCATGTAATACAGGTTGTTGTTGGCTTATGCTGAAACTTCTTGAAAGAAGCCCACTTTGAAAATGTGTTGCTGTTGAAGCTAATATTATGATTCAGGTACTGTCTTTCAAAAGTACTGCATTTCAAATTTGTTTTAAGAGACACATAGGTAAATCCTGCTGTATGGTGTTTTCTATACTAATGTGTGGTGTCTGTTTAGGAAAACTATTGGGTATTTCCATAAACTTTAAATGTCTGCATCTCCTCGTTGCCACTGCCCCCAATCAACTTAAGTGCAATTTGTTATACAGATGGCAGTCTTTTAATTTTGGTGTCCCAGGGCTACAGCTTGTGGTTTTAGATGTACAGTGAATGACAAATGATTTATAAAATTAACAAGGACTCAAGTTACTTTTTTTGCTTCTTAACTAGAAGCTTTGTGTCTTAACTGGAGAAATCAAGTGCATAGTTGTGCATACTAAACTGTTTTCTTTCCCTTCCCATATGTTAGACAGAGGGAAGGGCCGGCAGAGGCAAGCTATTTTGGGAGAGCACCCATCATCGTTTAGACATGATGGTTATGGTAAGTAACATAGGATGACAGATGGTTATGTTTTCTTTACATGTTATGTGGAATTCTAAATATTCAGTCAGTGCTTGACTGTGGATCGCTTCAGCACGAGCAGTTCACCAGCAGTGCTGTCAGTCCTGTGTCCTGAAAACACGGTTCACTGAAATCCATGTGCATTCATTGCCTTACCTCTTCCTTTCACGGAGAGCATCCAGCTCTATGTATTTATTGCCTGGAAGAATGTTTCCTTTCAGTTACCATGAGTCTAGCAGTGGATGGAAAATGACATTTGTACCAGAAGAGCAGTTTTCTTGTAGAAAACAGCAATGTGGCTTGTTCAATGGTTCGGTGCAACACGGAGCTCTGATGTTCTTGCATGCAAAGATATGAATTGTGGACACTGTGTTTCTGCTAGTCTAGCTAATTCTGAAAAGGTGTAGCTGTGTGACTGTATAGGAATGATGTTTTGGAAGTAGTGCTGCAGTTGTTACCAGCATGCTCTGTAAATGAAGATCTGTCACATTCATGTGCTGGACCAAGACCTTAGGGTTGAGAAACAAATGTCCCCACTTACGTGTAACTTTTCCAGTTATTTTCTCTCTCAGCTGTTAGATGCATTGTGATGTGTCTTGCTTCTTTCTTTGCAAAAGTATTTATGATATTTTACAGTGTAGGTTGACATCCTACCTACTCTTTCTAAAAGGTTCTTCAAATCTCCAGAATTTACAAGTTCCACTTTGATTCACTGATGTCCTTTTTTCATTCTTCTGATATATCCTTCTACCTTAAGTAATGTCTGTCTCCTCCTATACCACTGTCTCTCTGTCGTTACTGCTTTTTGCTGGGGAAAAAAGGACTAAATGTTCCTTTTGTACTTAGCTTATGTGAATTTCACATTATTTTTGTTTCAGAAAAACAGGGATCCTCTACAAATTGCTTACTAGAAGTGTCTCATCATTTAAAAAAAAAAAAAGAGGAAATTAGGAAATGTTCTGTTTCAGTGAAACTTGTCACTTTACCTGTAGTAGAAAAGGCAGTCTTCTGGCTTAATCTCATGTCTGTGGAAAAAAGAGCTGTGTCATCTCCTCTCCTGACCTCTGGCTAAAAGTTCACTCCTTTTGGTTTGTTTTCCCTAATTTGTAATATTCTTTCTTGGTGTCTCATTACTTCTATAAGTAGACAGATGAATATTTCTGAAGGTTGACTTTAAATATTTTTTCTGATATGTTTATGTTCAAATATGGTGCAGGGAAGATAGTATTTTTGTAATTACTGAAACACCTGTTTTTGCTTGCATATATCTTACCTGGCAGAGTTAGAAGAGACTTGGAACATTAAATGGAATAGACAAGGGTTTCTTTCTTTGGTGGTGTGGGGTTTTCTTTACTGTTTTTATTTGTTTTCTTTAACTGGGAAAAAAAAAAAATAATGGCAGCTGCTGTAACCTTCTACCCCTCCTTTAAATATGCATTACGTATGTGGGCTTTAATGCATGATTAAGTAGTGAAACTTGCTTCAAACAGTATGAAAACATGGTCTTTCATCTCCTTAGGATCACATGGTCCTTTGCTGCCCTTGCCAAGCCGGTACCGAATGGGATCCCGTGACACCCCAGAACTTGTTGCTTATCCATTGCCCCAGGCATCCTCTTCTTACATGCATGGTGGAAATCCTTCTGGGTCGGTTGTCATGGTTAGTGGGTTGCATCAGCTCAAGATGAACTGTTCAAGAGTATTCAACTTGTTCTGCTTGTATGGAAACATTGAGAAGGTAAGGCAACTATTACTTTTAAATGCTTTGAAAAAAGCTTGTCTGAGATGGTCTAATAATATTTGCTAATAATTTATACAACTATTGGTTGGGCTGTTTGTTGCAATGTAATTATTTTAACCATATCTCTCTCAGGTGAAATTTATGAAGACAATTCCAGGCACGGCACTGGTGGAAATGGGTGATGAGTATGCTGTAGAAAGGGCAGTCACGCATCTCAATAACGTCAAGTTATTTGGAAAGAGACTTAATGTCTGGTAAATATGTTCTATCAGGTTAATAGTCTACCAGTGGGCAGATGGAATGAGGTTTCAAACAGACAATATCCCATTATTCATTGCTGGAATTAGGATTTCCAATCTGCAGCTGTTTATTTTGACTTTCAGCTGAAGGAGGGTGGATTTAGATAAGATATTAGGAAGGAATTCTTTACTGTGAGGGTTGTGAGGCAGTGGCACAGGTTGCTCAGAGAAGCTCTGGCTGCCCCATCCCTGGAAGTGTTCCAGGCCAGGTTGCACAGGGCTTTGAGCAACCTGGTCTTGTGGAAGGTGTCCCTGCCCATGGCAGAGGAGTTGGAGCTAGTCCATCTTTGAGGTCCCTTCCGACCCCAAGCATTCTAGGATTGATTTATTACTATTTATAATTTTACTTATTTACATTCATAAAGCATATTGGTATTACACGGATGGGCCATTAATAAATTGTATTCCCTAGTGTGTCTTATCCATATTTTCTGCATTTTTTAAAGGAAAGTGTCAAATACAAGCCATCTTGTTCTTACTGTATTTCAAATTATTATAAAGAAACATCAGCTCTGTTCTGGTTAGATCAATAATCTGTGAAGTATGATAGTCTTAATTATTTAAGAAACTTTAGCTGTCTATCTGTATCTATCTATCCTTAAATTCCAGTGTTTCCAAGCAGCATTCAGTAGTTCCAAGCCAGATATTTGAACTGGAAGATGGCACAAGTAGTTATAAGGATTTTGCAATGAGTAAGAACAATCGCTTCACCAGTGCTGGCCAAGCATCTAAGAACATCATCCAACCACCCTCCTGCGTGCTGCATTATTACAATGTTCCCCTCTGTGTAACTGAAGAAACGTTTGTAAAGGTAGGCAGTTGGAATGACTGACAGTACTTTTGGGCTCTATTCCAGCTTTACACAGTGCTAAGAAATAACTGGGATGGTTGTAGAGTAGCCACTAGAGGAAAACTATTACTTAAAATGCATTTGTAGCCCCTCTTCATAGAAGAAGCTGTATTTTCACAATTCTGGAGTTATTCTTTCAAATTTTTTTTTTTAAAAATTAGTTTTTTGTAATGTGAGAAACAAAATCCTGGAAATAAAGTTGAGGAGCTTAATGTGGGAGATTTTTTGTGAAGGAAAGGGAGAAGACTTCACATACATGAAATTTAAGACTACAGTTCACAGAAGATTTACTGATTCCCTGAGATGGTTACTGTAACGACTGCTAGGATGTTTTGGAGTGGAGAGAAGCATGCAACTGGAACACTTTGCACAGCTGAGTCATAAATGAAGTCTGGATGCTTAAAACATGCAATACTTGGGACCCTTAGCTGGAGGCAGTGGTAACATTGCTGACAGTTCAGTGAGTTCTTTTTCAGTTCAATAAATATGGTTTTTTTCAAACTGTCTCTGAAAGTTAGCTCTGAGTCACAAGTGGTATCCTTGTATGTACAACTTCTGAGCTACTGTACTGAAGTAGGAATGTCAAAAAGTAGAACATACTATTTAAATATGTTTGTTGGGATAATAGTGACATCACAGATGTAGGAGCCTTATTTTGCATACTAAAGACTGGTAACTCTTTAGAATAGCAATCTGAACATGTTTTTAAAACAGTGATTTGCCACAGTGATTCTTGCAAACTCTTGAAGAGTCAGATTTTTTGGTTTTGTGTGTCTCTTCTAGGAACTTGGAATGTTTATATGCATTTTTAATTTACCTCTTTATTTTTGTGACAGTTATGTGAGGATCATGAAGTTCTCAGCTTTATTAAATACAAAGTGTTTGATCCAAAACGTAAGTACAATTGGACCTGTTTGGGAAATCATTTGAATTCCAGTTTTGATCAGATCATACGCTGTCAGGAGATGTTACTGATCCTCTCCTTCCCTTTTTTATTTCTCATTTTGACAGCTTCTGCCAAAACATTGTCTGGTCTGTTGGAATGGGAATGTAAGACAGATGCAGTGGAAGCTCTCACTGTACTTAATCACTACCAGATAAGAGTCCCAAGTAAGTAAATTTTCCTAATCTTGCTGCTAGAAATTTTTTTCTGTGGAGAAGGACTTGGGGGAAGTGGTGGATGAAAAGCTGGACATGACCCAGTAATGTGGGTCACTCACAGCCCAGAGAGCCAACCACACCCTGGGCTGCCTCAAAAGCAGTGTGTCCAGCAGGTCGAGGGAGGGGATTCTGCCCCTCTGCTCTGCTCTTGTGACACCCCACCTGGAGTGCTGCGTCCAGCTATGGAGTCCTTGCACGGGAAGGCAGGCACCTGTTGGAGCAGATCCAGATGAGAGCCACAAAGATGATTAGAGGGCTGGAGCACCTCTGCTGTGAGCAAAGAGTGAAAGAATTGTTCAGCCTGGGGAAGAGAAGGCTCTGGGGTGCCCTTATTGGGGTATTTCAGTACTTTAAAGGGGGCCTGTAAAAAAGAGGGAGAGGGACTTTTGACATGGGCAAATAGTGATAGGACAAGGGGTAATTATTTTAAACTAAAAGAGGAGATATTTAGATTTTAGATGTTAGGAAGATACGCTTTACTGTGAGGGTGGTGAGCCACTGGAGAAGTTGTGGATGCCCCATTCCTGGCAGTGTTCAAGGCCAGGTTGGATGGGGCTCTGAGCAACCTAATCTAGTGTGTGACATCCCTGCTCATGACAGGGCGTTGGAACTAGATGATCATTAAGGTCCCCTTCAACCCAGTTATTTCGCAATAAATACAGAGAAATCTGCAATGTCTTGGGCAGAAGATTCCATAAGTTACTTAACTTACTGCTCTGAGTTTACTGCTTCTGTACTTGGTTCTTTTTGAAACCAGAAACTGTGAGGTCAAGCTGAATTTACCTTCAAACTAGTAAGAATAGAGCAGGGGGAGTTCTGCTAAACAAGTACACAATAGGCCAGGTCTGCACTGGACCATTAAGATAGTTTACTGGATTAAAATGGAATTTTTCCAGGTGTTCACAGACATAACTTTGAATCCAGCCAGCATCCAATATTATTTTAAACTACCTTCTCCAAACTAGCATGAGTTTGTCTTCCTGTGAAGTGTTAAAAGTTTAAATCTTTCCTATTCCCCCACGCCTTTGGTCTACCTTTTCAGTAATGGACTGAGGTTATTTCAAGGACAGAATATTTTTTAAGATATTATTGATAACATACTGTTCACAGTTTCAGTTTTATCTCAGTTTGGAGAGGTGGTGACAGCAGAAGAGCTTTCTCTTTCAGTGTGAAAAAGGCATAATGCATAATCCAACATATAGCTGTCACGAGGGAAAGTAGTATTTTAAACCAAGGACTGCTGGTTCAGCCTTGCTGTAATAAGATGTTCTGAAGCTGGCTGAACCAGGAGGGCTTATCTCCCATTACCTGAGAGGCAGATGTGTGCTGCCATCTGTGGGTCTTACCAGCTTTTCCAAATAGAGAAGGGCTCGTTTATGCTTTGCTTTCTGGAGAGGCCTGAAGGGCCCTGCTGTTCTTTTCTCAGTCAAACAAATGTAAATACTGTCCAGTGCCATTTTGTCTCTGATAGAAGTGCCTCATTCTAAGTCTTGACTTCCTTAAATATCCATGCCTTTTGTGTTTGAGATTGCCTGTAAAATACTACTTTTATAAATAATTCAGCCAGGAAGAGGGGCAGTGATAATGGTAAAGTCTTTCTTTAAAGTACAGCATTTGGAGTTTGATCGACATTGCCTTGCAACCAGATCCATCACTTCATTTTTATGTCTAGAAATGCTGGTAGAGTGTCAATAACACCTACTAACAGGTCACCTGGTGTCTGTGGGACACTGGTGGGGGTAGACAGGGAGGTGTGAATCTTAAATACGCAGAATGGGTGAACTTGTCAGGTCATGGAAGGTGATGTTGATCAGCAGGAGAGCTGCACACAACAAGGTGCCCACAGTCTGTTCTGTGTTGTCTCCTCACAGATGGCTCCAACCCATATACCTTGAAGCTTTGCTTCTCTACTTCATCCCATTTATAGAGAAGAGGACAGCATGTTAAGAGCTACATTCACCTCGATTTGCAAGTTTAAAACTACACTTCGTTCACAAAGCTCTAAAGTGGTTGTTCTAATGTTGCCTTGTTTCAACTTAATTCTAATATCTTTTATCTTGTTTTATAATAAATGGATGTTCCTTCATAAATACAAACCAGAATTTTTCATTTTGCCTCTGAGAAGTACATGTTGTAAGCTTACTACAAAGTTTGTATTTTTAGTGTAGTATCTTCAAATGTCTAAAGAAGCACCAGTAGTATAAACAAGATTGTTTCTTTTGAAAAATAAAATATATTTGCATTTTCAAAATGTTAAAGATTAGCAAGTATTTTTCCATTTGTAGTCTTAATTGGCAGATAGAACTATTACATCAGAATTTTAAACGTAGGACTTGTTTTTCAGTATGTTAAGTAGTGAAGTATGTTGCAATACTAAAAAGCTTGTATTTATAAAATGCTTTTATCCGGGTTAATGTTGCACATACTGAACTTTTAGTAGTATAGACTTGATTTATAGTTCAAGCAAAGCTAACAGAAAATTAATAAGTATGTACGCGTGTATGGTATGATTCATACTTATTTAAAGTGGTTTTGTTTTTTTTTTTAAAACTATTTCCATTTGCATTAGCATGATGCCATCTATATCTAGTCCCACCGTAGGGGCCTTTTAAAAATTAAAGTTACAAGCCTGTATCAGTGTGTTCATCCTCATTTTCCATAATGCTTTTTTTTTAAAGCAGTGTGTATGACATACTAAATGGTAAAAGTTGGGTACCTGACAAGATTGATTGCAATAGAAACCAAGGTGGTAAAAATAGTTAAAACAAAAAGAAAGCCCCACCATACTCTTTCATACCTGGACAGTTAATTCAGGTTTTTCTGTTGTCTGTTTTATCTTAAACATCTCTTATGACCTTGGAAAAATTCATAGGACGAATAGTCTTGGCTAGGCTGTAGTTTAAACAGAGGTAATCTCCATGGGATTCAGATAAGGTAACTGATTACATGATGTAAAATTAGTAAAGTGAGAAATCTTTCACTTTGGGGAATATGATTTGTTTTGTCCCAGTACTTTGAAACATATCTTCTGGAACTGGAATTGTGTCTTATTTGGGCTAAAACCCTAGAAATGGGAATCCAAGCAGGGAAGTTTGGGAACTATTGTTCTAGGCTCTGTGTTCCCCTTTCTGAATTTACAGTAAAGTGTTTAGGGGTTCTTTCAGTTCTGCTCTTGGTCATCAGAGAGAAGTTACTTTATCAGCTATTTTATGCTTTTTCATACAAATTTTTTGTTCTGTCTTTACAGATTTTATCTATATCCATCCTTTATCCAAGATGATTTGTGCAGAGGGCTTGTCCTTGAACAGGTTATGTTGCTGTGGGCATTTCACATCTTTCAATACAGACTGGATTTTCCCCACTCTTAATTTCAAGGCAAATACTCCTTCTCATACAAGAGAAAATGTGTCAGATGCCCTTCAGGTTTTCTCATCAACAGTGATCCATTTTTGTCCTGTCTACCTCCATTTTGTTCATGCTTCAGGTAATGAGTATTTCAGGTATTCAAATAAGGTTTCTGATAGGTCTGACCTGAGAACTGAAGGACAGCTGCTCTTTGGCAGCTCTTTTAGCATAGGGTGTGGATTAGTACTATCCTCCTCTCTGGGAGGTGGTAACCTGACTTGCATTTTAGGGGCACTGTTAATACTGTTTCAGCCTCAGTGCTCTTCCCCCAGGAATTGCTTCCAGACAGCTCCAGTGCTGAAGTCTATGTGCCATATGTTGCTACTTGCCACGGAAATGCTGGGTACTGTTGAAAAGCTCTGTGCTGCTTAATGTTTTAACTGTAAAAGGTCTCTCCCAATCTTTCATTTCTCTTCCGTCAACTTGAATGTTCTGTGGAAACCTTTTTCTTCTGTCATAACTTGCATTGCTATTTGTATTAATGTAGTTTCAGAGGTCAAGTTGTTTGTGGTTGAGCATTAAAAATAGCAGCATGTCTTCTGTTGGTCCAGTTTGCAGTGTGGGATAAGTGACCCTTAAAGCATTCAGGTTTAAAAAAAAAAAAAAAAGAAAAGAAAAGAAATGCACTTTGTTGTTTTGATGTCCTCAGTGGATCACAGCATTCAGTGCCTAAGATATTCAAGTGAAAGGCATCTTTCCTGTGGCTTCCCAGACCAAATGGAGCATGGTTCCAAGGCATATCTTAGAGGACTTGATAGCAACTGAAAGTCCCATATGCAAAATGAGTAGCCTGTGCCATGTGGGGCTGGAAAGAGAGGAGACTGAAAAGTTGTGCAAGCTTCATTCTCCATAAAATAATCATCTTATTCATGTATTGATGAGAACAGGAAAGATTCCTTGTTGGTATTTTGCTGTTAAAAGAAAATGTCTTCACTTGGGCCTGTAAGGTTGGATGCTTGTCCTCAGGAAGGAATGAGGTTGGTCTCCTTTCACACATGAGGTTTGTGTTCACTTTTAATCTTGCCCTTTAGAATAGAGCCAAAACAGTGGGACATGTGGGGAGTTGGTTGCTCTGAGGGGAGTGAAGTTTGTCTCATTTGGCAGCAATATTACTGTACTTGTTAGATTAAAATTAAACTTTTAAGGTCTCTTAATGCAGTTTTTTTCCTGTCTCTTTTGCATAAGCCATAGAAGCAAAACAGTGAAGGTTGTTATGCACATTCCCTCCTTGTAAGCAGCTGGCATTCAGACTGTAATATCTTGGTGTCTGTCCCACTGTTTGTTTCATTGGGTTTCATTTGTTTGTTTGTGAAGTTTTGTTTGTTTTTCTAATGGATCACATTTCATTGGAGGTAAATATTATATTGAGGTGGAGATCTGTTCCTTTTCTTTCACGATACTCTAATCTTTGTTTATATTTCTTTTTCCTTAAATGCAAAAAGTGGGAAGAGTTGTTTTTTGACTTCCTAGACCACCAGAGTAAGATAGGGTGATACAAGAGAAGATTTAAAAGAAACCGTGGGGAAGGTGTTTGGTTGTCCTGCTTTATGAAAGGAATGATACAACTTAATGTGGTGTTTTAGTGAGGGATAATGTTTGGGGTAAGCTGGCTTATTACTGGCTGAAACCCTTTTGTTGTAATTAAATGCAACTTGCTCCTTTTCCTGCTGTGTGTTTTCTTCTGAACAGTGCTTGAACTTGTCTGAATGTGGTGGTGGCTTAGCAGGAGACATTGAGTACTCTTCTGTTAAATAGTACATGAAGTCTGGGAACCTGAACATGCTCAATTACTATTTTTTCGCTTCAGCAATGTGTTTAAACATCTTTGGGATTTTTTTTTTTGTGTCCTTCCTTGAAAATATCTTGCATTCTCACATCTGTAACTACCAGTGGGTTTTTTAGCCATTCCAGGGTTTCCTGTGTATTTTATGTCTCTTTTTATGTCTAACCAGTCTATTGGTTAGGAAAACAACAGCGAGAAGTATGCTATGTGACTGATTTGTTGTGAAATTCAAGGGTGAATGGAGAATCCTGTCTAAGCAAGGGGCAAGTGGTGCTGGAAGGAAGTCACTAAGGAAGCAGAGTTCACTAGACCTGTGTTTCTCTTTCCCAGTCTGTGGGGCTGACAAGGTGAGAGGTGCCCGTTAAACTGCAGCCAGATGAAGGGATCTGATACATGGGATCTCAACGAGGGAGTGAGGTGTGTTTTACTTCATTTCTAGCTTTATGCCATTTTTGTTCCTAATTGTTAAGACCATGTGTTTTAAATTAATCTAGGCTCTTCCCAGCCTATCTTTGCTTCTCTGCAGAATGGTCTGGCAGTTGACTGAGATGTGAGAAAAGTTAAGGGAACTCTGAGTTGCGAAATACTTGCCGTCATTCTTTTTCTGTAGAACAAGAGTTTTCCATTTGTTTTCCTCACCTGTTAAACTTTGTGCATGCTAAGTGAGTAGCAAGGCAGTATCTTCTCAGTTAACACTGACACTTGCAGAGAGGGGTGATCAGAAAGGCTCACATGATAATGCGATGTTTCTAGCATGCCAATTGTGTTCCTTAGAACCATAGTCTGAGATAAAGATAACCTGAAACAAGTAGCTGTTCAGGGTTTGGGATGATGAGGCCCCCAAGTTCTACTGCTAATGCATCTGCTTTGATAAAGTGTAAAGAGCTTCCATCTCTAGACAGTTGTATTATCAAGTTAAATGAGCAAAATATTTGTGTGCTGTTAAGTCTCCTAATGCTTAATGTTCTTTCCCGAAGATTTCTTTCTCCAGAGATTGTAATTCCCACAGGATGTGAATGAACCTAATGCAGCCGGATTACTTATGCTGTGCTTTTGACCATGGCTCTTTAAAGGAAGTAACCTCAGTCCCTTTTCTTGTGTTGAGAAGGCTTTGTTATCTGTCCTGTGCCAAGCCTTCCTGTCCTGGCCTTTCCCAGCCAGCTCCCTGGGCCAGAGCCATGCATTAATTCAGACAGGTTCCCTGCTCTTCTGACTGTTGCAGCTGCTGTGCATGGCCTTCATTTCTGGCACAATTCTTTTAACTTTTCCTTCTCTGGCGTTCATGGAGCAGCTGCAGACTGAGTGGGTCTTCATGCAAGGGAATGAGTCCTGCAGGAATGTGCCAGGGAGCCAGCAGCTATGGCAAGATAATTAACCCTCTTTTCCAAAGCATCTGGGATCCAGGAAAACAAATTAGCCCTGGCAGGGGCAGTATAGCAGTATTCAGAATGAAACACTGAAATGGCTTGTAGCATGGGGGATGGCTGAGGTTGGCAGTTGCAGCAGAATACAGGATGTAATTACTCAATTGCATATAAAACATTATCTGTTTGTTTTCTCTTGCCACCTTCTTTCCATTTGTGGTCTTGTCCTCCTTCAAGCTAAATTAAATTGTTTGTGCTCCGCTCAAATGCAACTGGGTAGCAGTCAAATAAGTCCCTAGAAGTTACTAGTTGGAGTGCTTCTTACTGAAACTCATAATTTTTTTGTCTGTTAGTTATTTAGTTGTCTGTTAGTTAATTAGGCTGTTAATACAACAGACTCTGGATACTTCAGGAAGCACAATTTGTATTAATTGATGCTTTTTCTATCACCAAGTGTGAACGCCTGGCCATTTTAAACTTAATGGCATGCATGCAGGGATTTGCGTGTAACATAGATTATGCTTCTATTTTCTCTTTTGTTAACCACAGCACTGTAACTGCTAAATCAGATTAAATCAGTGGGCTTTAGATAAGCATCCTGTCAAAAGGCTTCAGGAGTGTCTAAGAAACAGTCTGGTCAAACAGTGACCTGGGTAATCTGTTTTTTGAAGTTAACTGCATGGCTTCTGTCTGAACCATGGTAACCTAAAGCTTCAGTAGTTCGAGGTGGGAATCCCACTTACTGACCTTTTCTTCTTGAGGTGGCTCTTTAAATCCAAAACAAACCCTGAGTTCTGAGGATAGAGCTCAAACTGGAATATTTTAGTTACACTTAAATATGTTCCTCTTGCCCAAGACTTCTGTGCAGATTTTTCATCTTTTTTGTTGCTATATAGGTAAAGACTTGTCTATGCCTTTTAAAGGATCCTTTATATGCCTCTAACTCGTCTTTTTTGTGTCCTTTTAACATGAAGCAATTAGAACTAACCACAGGATTTCAGACTAGGGCTGAGCTATGATTTATCTCAAAGCATTTCAGTCTTGCTTTTTTTTCAGTTACAGCTTTTATCTAATAATAATAATAAAAACACCCCTACCCTAAGCAGTCTAAAGGACAGGTTTCTCTCCATGAAGAGAAGTAAGGTGATAATACTTCACCATATCTTTAAGGATATGGACCCAAAGTTCACAACCAAGTGCAACCCTGCTCTTCTTGGTTTCTTTATCACAAGCATTAACATGTAATTTAAGTTTGAGTGCTGCTTCAATCTGCCCCTGCCGTTACCTCCAGTGTGCACTCCCTTTATGACACTGACATTGCAAACGAAGAAAGGGAGCTTTTCCTTTTTATTTCCCAGAGCATCCAAACGAAGCTTGTTCATCTGTCTGTCTGCTGCACATTTTGAAACTTCCTGAGAAACAGAGCAGGGATATTCAGGGATGCAGGGACAACAGAAGCTAATCTTGCTCCTTGAGACTGGCAGGAAAGAAGGAGCCGTAGCTCCTGCCCTGAGACTGCCAGCACAACCTCCATTTTCTTACTGCTGAAAGCAGTCTCAGCTTTCCAGGAACTCTGCTTTGTAGACCTTTCCGGAGAACATCCGGCCAAGGATAAACCTCCTTTCATAGGGAGGACAGAGCGGCTCAGAGACCGTGATGGCATGTGCTCATCCGTGGTACGTGTGTGGGGTGAGGCTTTCTGTTCCAAGGGGACACTTGTTTCTTTCCTGTGGCGTGCTGCCATCCTGACAGCCTTGGCAGGAGCCCTACCTCCACTAAGCTGCTCATAGCTGACCAATGTTTGAGAGGGGCTAGTCTTTAAACTGCTTAAGCAGCAGTCACTTTCCATGTGAAGCTGCTCTTAAGCCATTTTGCGAGCACTTAAGCTGCTTCTATGTTTTAGTCCTCTTGAAGTGCTGATATTCCCTATTTCCCCAGTCACTGTGTGACCGCCTGTACCTTGTATTGGGCTGGTTCCTGATAAAGACCATGAAAATCAGTGTTGCCAAGAAGGTCATCCACTTAAGTGCCTGCTTTGAGTTGTGCAGGTGGTTTGAGCTTAGCCCTGCCACCCATGCAGTGTAGCTCCTGAGCAAAGGAGGGTGGGAGTCTGCCCTGACACAAAAGAGCCCAGTGCTCCTAGTTTCACTGGTAGCTCAGAAACCTGTTCACACTTGTCCTGCAGCTTGGCCAGGAGTCTGTTTACCTTTTGCAAAACACTTTGCCAGTAACCCTGAATCAGCTTTGTACCTGGGGCTGTGCAACACAGAGGCCAAGCTGATAACCACTGCCTTTTGCTTTGTATCCTTTCCAAGTACAGACCAAGTTTCACTGCTGAGATCTGAGGAAAGCGGGGGGAGTGGAGAGGCTGACACTGTGCTCACCTGGGAGATACTGTTCTTATCTGCTCTGTTAACAGGGAGCTGACCAAAGGAGCAAAGGAAACCTGAGCACACCTTTGGCTCCTGGCTGTGGGAGCAGTGCAGAACAGACACAAATGTCTGTGCTGCTGGCCCGTAAAGCAGAGAAGTTTTCAGAGCCAGGTTGGTTGAGTCTTTACAGATGTGTCTGGTAGGTTGATTGCTGTAAAATAGATTTTATTTATGCTATTGGTACCTTGGCCTGGTACAAGGTAGCTCTGTGCACCTGGCTTGCACGTGATGAATACATGTGGTCCAAGATCTTTGAGTTCCCTGTTTTCTTGCCAGTTCTTCATGGTTTACCAGTGAAATGGAGCAGCCTTGCCCCTGCAGCATGCCCATGCAGTTTGCTTGACCTTGGGGATTGCACTGGTCCTCACAGGCACAGCCAGTCTGCCTGTCCTTGTCCTCCCACAAGTCCACACTTTGAAGGGGAATGTTACTGGACTGGTTGTTGCACTGTCTGAAACCCAGAGTGTGTGAATAACCTGCCTGTGCATGTGCATGGGTTTTGCCTGCTGGGCTTCGTGTGGCCAGGACGTACTAGTTCCTGCCAGGAGTCTGGTGAGAGTGAGGAGATGGGGACAGTGAAGTATAGGGCAGCTATTGCCACAAAGACATTTATCAACTGCTTCTCTACAGACCTTTCACAACAGACTTCTACCGGTCCTCCCTCTCCTAGTTCCTTTCAGGGGCTATGGTTCTGACTATAGATAAATGATACCATATTTAATAAAGAGGATGAAAAAATTGCTTTAGATGGTGTGCAGTCCAAAATTCCCATTGTGCCAGGCACAGCCCAGGTGATGCAATCCTGGGTTGCCCTGTTTATCTGAAATACAGCAGGCTGCCATGGAGGAACGGGCAGGGTCTTGAGCCTCCTCTCCAGGACCAGGCACCTGCAGCTCTGCTGTTCTCAGGCTTCTGCAGGATTTTACCTGATTTACATCTCTGGTCCAGACACCTGATCATCTGAAATGCTTCGTAGCACCCACTCAACTTACTTTTCTGTCAACTGAAGCAGGAAACTTACTATCTCAAACTAGCAGGCATAGATTTTTATTTTATTTTAATTATGATTTCCTCTATGTCTGCAGCTCTCGCTTTCCCTCTCCCTGCGATGGGCTGAGTTAGCAGGGAGGAAGCTCCCCTATGGGCCTGTCCTAGCCAGCACCAAAGGTGGGCCACTGTTCCCCAGGGCTGAGTGTCACTTGCTGTGAGGTGAGTGACTGACAGTGACGTCTTGCTCGTGTGTTCATGTGGCAGTGAGGAATATGCAAGGACACTGCTAGAGCAAGGAGAGCATTCCGTCCACAAGTACTTAGCATGGGATTGAGCTTTGGCAGTGACTGGTCTTGGGATGGAATTCCCTGAAGTGAAGACTGCCTGACCTGGAGATTGTCAGGCAAACCTTGAAATATGATGTCAGCCTGCAAGGATCAGTCCTTGGTAAGCATCCACCTGCATTTGTATCTGGATACTGTCTCTGAATTACTTCCCATCTCCAATGTCCTCTCAGGCCTGGCAGATGATTCGGAGCTGTTTGTCTTCCCTGTCTGCCTGCAGCATGATCCTCCACTGCCCTGCAGCTAGCCAAGGCTGGCCTGGCCACAACTTAGACTAGAGTAAAACAGGGCCTTTTATGCACAGGGGGTATCATGGGGTTAATCTGAATTACATTAAAGCACTGCTATAAAGTGGACTGGTGAAACTGCATTAAACCCCTTTGTGGGCATAATTCCAGACTGAAGCAAGTGAAGTCAAATACAGGCCACTTGAGCCGTGTGTGTGAGCAGGGTGTCAGGCTCATTGGCAAATTCCCCTAAAACATTGAATTGAGTTTAACATTCTTGAGTGTCACTGAGTATCCAACTGTGGATGTAAAAAACTATGTTTTCTCCTAGAAAAAGCTGCAGAGCAAATATGAGCAAGTGCTGTCTTGGTGCCCTTGGAAATCAGGACAACTTCAGCGTAGTAATAAAGTTGCTGTCTGCATTGCTCAAACTGCTCTTGTGGCCATATGGATCCTTCTGTGTTACCTGCTCCTCATCTCTTCCCTACAGTGCACATGCTGCATCTCCTCAACCTCTGTTGCTCAGGAAATTGCAAATAAAATGCCTCTTTTATCTCCTGCTGCTTTTGTGCTAGTCTCACCTTGGCTCATGCTGCAGCGCACTGGGACTTACGTGACCTTTCCCATATGTCCTTGGAGCTATTTACTCCACTAGTTGCACCCTGCGATGTTTCTTGGCTTGTACTTGAGCCCCTCTTGGGCTTTGGATGGAAGAACCACAAAGCAACCTGTGGACTTGCCCGTGGGAGCAAAGGGCCCCAGCTTGTGGCAACTGGGTGTCAGCAGCTTCCTCCATCCAGGCAGGAAATCAGGTGCAACCATACTTTTGGAGCTTGTAACCAGGAGAGGTAGGACACAAAAGCCACTACTTTTGTTTCTCTGTTAGTGTCCAGGCTTTGGGTCTGTCTGGTGCTTCACAGGGGGCAGGGGCTAGGGAGTGGGGACAGTGTTTCTTGCTGTTTCCTCCCCTGGATCCAGACTGGGGGCTCTGGGGCAGTGCTGGCATGGAGCGGGACAGGGAGCAGGGCTGCCCTGCTGGCAGGGGACAGCAGGTGGCAGCAGGAAATTGTGGTCCCTTGGATCTGAGTTCAGCGCCAGGGAATGTGTGCGTTGACTTCTGTAGCCCAAGTCTGCTGAACCGGGTACAGTGAAATCTTACACAAACTCTCTTAAGTAGATCTGACCCTGCTTTTAGTTTGTGCTCCTGGGCTGTTTGAGTTCATGCAATGCTGTCTTGCAGTGTCTCCACTGTGTCACCAGCAAGGACCAATCCAGACATGCAGAAGGACTTCCAGTGCTTGAGCTGGGACTCTTATTCACCAGAATGGCCACTCCAGCTCAGAGAGGTGAATTTGCTGAGTGAGGAGAGAAACTGTGCAGGGAACAGCCAAGGGCAGCAAGCACATGTGTTGCTGAACACAGCTACGCTTTGGAGAGGGCAGCATGTAAAGTTGTTTATGCAGAAACCCATCCTTGTCTTGGGAGTCTTCTTTGCATTACCCAGAAGTGTACAAGTTGGAAAACTCCCTGTCTGATTCTCTCCTGCAGTCTTGCCAGCTCTGGGGTGCGAGCGAAGATATCTCTGCAACCCTTTTCCTAAGAGCAACGTTGCAAAAGAGCCCCACTGGATAACCAGAAGCCTGGATTTGATTCCACTTGTATAAGCAATTTAATCTACCAGGCAAGAGGTGATATTTCATCCCTCTTCCTTGAGGGAGCTGATGTGCTCCTTAATATGTGAAAATGCCTTTGATACTGCAAAAATAATGGATAAATGGCAGCCTGGCTTTGGAAGAACAGATCTTGCAAGACAAGTGTGATTGCTTCCACTGGGGACAGATGAGCAATGCCTAAAATGGCCCGGGAGCCCTGAGGAGTATTATTTAAATAAATGCAGTGAGAGGCATGACAAACTGGCTGGCACGGTGGCCCAGGTGGAGCTCAGAAGAGATGAGGGTTCCCCCCCTCCCAGGGCAAGACATCTGCCTCAAAGGGCTCACAAAAGGGATGCAGGGAGCCTGCACGTTTACCTGGAGTGAGTGGGACTGGGTCCCATTCCCTTTCTTCCTGGTTTTTCTCCAGGCTCTGATTGTCCCACTTCTCAGGCTGGGGGCACCGGCGAAGTAATGGCAGAGGTGGAGCTGTGTCTGCTCCCTGGCTCCTGCCTGGCTGTTGGATGGTGCCACTCCTGAGCCATGCCCTGTGGGCTCTGTCTGGAGCTCGCCCCCACACAGGGAGCAGCCAGCCCTGCCAGCCTGATGAGCTCTCTGGTGGCTTTTTTCAAGGAGGAGCCTGTTTTCAGAGAGTCACGAGGGACAGTCACCCCCACTCACCACACACAAAGCAGAAGATGAGGGCTTGGTTGGAGGGATGCTGAGACTGGAGAGGGAGAGGGGGGATCTTCAGGGACTTTTCTGCCACTGACACATTGGCAAAACAAGTGAGAGATTCAAAACGGAGACTGGGATGGGAGGGAGAGGCTGTAGGTATATTTTTCTGTAATAATGGGCTGGAGAAGGAAGACAAAGGCAAAGGAGAAGCATCAACACAAGGTGGAGACTGCCTTGGGCCAAAGCAGGAGCCTGGCGAAGGTTTGGTCCTGCCAGCCATGTGCTGTCAAGCTCTGGCTCTTCTCTGGACTCCCTGGTGTTATCTTCACTCCTGGGAGAGAATGGGGCCAGCTTCAAACTTGGAGACAGATAACTTATAGCCCAAACAATGGAGTTGTTTTGATACCATGTTAACCATGTTGGTAATTTTTGGAATTTTCCACCTTCCTTTTGTTTTCTGTCCACATTACGTGTAGCAAAAATTGGCTTTAAACAGTGTTTCAGGATGGGAATGGTGCCACAGTTGTACAGCAGCTGTGTAGCGCCTGTTGGAAAGCTGTTCCTTTGCCCTCCCTTCCTGCCTTCAGCTGATCTTGTTCCTGCTCTGCTTTCCTTCTGGATTTGTTCCTTTTGGGTTTTCTGTATGTTTGTGCTCCCTTCTTTCAGGATGGGGCATGTGTTTTCCAAGGGTCAGCCTAGAGCCAGACGTCACAGTCTCTTCGGTGTTTAAACTTAGCCATGGATTTTGTAACTCTTGGGGGAAAAGAAGACCCAGCCTCAGTTTGGCATTTCTAGCAGCCCTCTGTCTCTCATCTGTGATAGCCCCTTGCTCTGTGTGTCTTGTGCAAGCTGCCTGAGTGCTCTGGGCCCCTCAACTGTGCTGTCCCTTCTGTCCTGCTGGGGACAGGAATAACCTGCAAGTGCGAGGCAGCTGCTGGCATTCCCATTCCCACAGCATTCCCATTCCCACAGCTGCTGGCGTTCCCATTCCCACAGCTGTGTCAGGCGGTGAATACCATGTCCTGCTGGCCTGGGTGAGGCCCAGAGTCTCAACCTGTTCCACGCCAGGACACCTGAGATCCGTGTGACCTGGTGAACACCCCTCCCATGCAGCATGGCAGGTTGTCCTTTGGCGTTATGACGCTGCTGGATTGGCGTGATCAGACGGCCAAAAGCAACAGTGAGCTCCTGCCCTTTGAGCAGGGTAGAAACTCCAGCTCACTGACAGCTGGAGGAGCAGCCTGGTAAACACAGCCACGTGAATGTGTGATAAGGGAGCACTTGCACCCGGACACGCTGCTTTGCCCAGAGCTGGTAACCACCCTGCCATATGTACGGTGAGTGAGCTCTGGCCCCTCATCCCTCACCGCAGCGCTACCCTGAGCTGCCTCCCCAGAGGGTTTGCTGCCAGATCGGGTTTGCTACTGAGGCAAAGTGCAGAGGCATTTCTTGCATCACAGCAGAGGGGTGAGGGCCAGGCAGGGCTGTCCCTGCCAGCAGCCAGCACTGGCTGCTGTGGCTCTGGCTCGCTTGCCCGCGGAGAGCCAAGGCATAGCCATGGGAGCTTCAGGCTTCAGCCACAGCGTGTGCATTCCTGCAGTGTTACTGTACTGAGACTATGTCCTTGCTTAGTGTGGCTCAGAAGCTGATGCAAGCCAGAGACCAGCCCAGGAAGGCTGAGCACCACACCAGGATACACCCCAAGCCATCTTTGTGCTACAAAGCACCAGGTATGCACAGTAGGGTTTTAATATCCAAGGACCAGCTCCAATCCAATTCCTCATTGCCTGTAAGAGAAGTAGACTAGCTTTGCAAAATCAAAATACTCCTAGCAAGCAGAAGCTGGTGCCTCCAGACGAGATTGGTCTCGAGGGCGCTTTGCCTTTGAAAAAGCCAGAATGTTTTCTGCATTAAAGGCCCAGCTCACCTCTCAGTGAAAGCACTGACATCTTGTGTCACCTGTTTATAAGGCAGCTTTGAAGTTACCTGTTTATGTAATCTATTAAAAATACATTCATGCACCTTTTTATTCTTCCCTGCCAAAGAAATTGGTAAGACGTGGTTTCAGGTGAGCTCTGATAGCTGGTTGCTGCTGCAGGGTGCAGACGGGTCAGACATGGTGGCAGCTTAAGGACTCAACATCCCTCTGCACTGCTGGCTGGGCACTGCAGGAACATCCCTGTGCCTTGCCGCACATCATGTCCCAGCGCTGGCACACACAGACCTCTGGCTTGGTAACGCAGCACCCTGTTCTTCAGACAGCATCACACCTCTTTAGCCTCCTGGTTAATGGTTAGACTTACATTGCAGCATCTGGCTCCCGGGCACAGCTGTGAAAAGAGTCACAGGTGTGAAATCCTGGATTTTCTGATCTTGCCCTTTGCACCTATTTTGCTGTGGCTGTTGGTAAGCTGCTGCATCCTTGAGCCGGTACATATTTGTAAGTTGTGCGAGATCAGTGTTTGATGTAAGCTGGCATGTGTGGCTCAAGGCAGGAGGCTGATTTCAGCTCAGTTTGGTGTAGATTTGCCACCCAGTGAAAGCCCTGGTGAGAAGGGGCCTGTGGAGGTCTCAGATTCAGCCAACCTTTGGAGCAGGACTGTTGCCATAGCTGGGTCAGAGCAGCTAAGGGTGAAAAACTTGAAAGTATGGAAAACCCTCCTCTCTGGGTACATGTTCCAGGGTGGCACCACTTTTCCAGGGAAGGAGTTTTTCCCAACACCCTATCTGAACGAGCCAGGCTCTTCGATTGTCTTACCAACTGGAAAGACTCTGGCTCCATCTTCACTAGAGCTGCCCTCCAAGTCACTGTAGACTTCTGCTAAATCACCCCATCTCCTCTCCTTCACAATTAACCAAGCCAGCCATCTCCACCTTTCCCTGTAAGCAATGTTCCCTTGACTTCAGTCAGCCTGGTGGCCCTGCTGGTCCTGTCCAGCTTCCAGCAGATCCGTGCTCATCCTGGAGGGGCTGTTCACACCCACCAACTCCTGCTGAAGGGGAATGCTTAAAGCCAGGACATGCTGAAGTCAAGCTCAGAAACAAGCTCCTTGTGTCTGCTCAAATGAGGCTTCAGAAGAACCTGTCTTTGATGGATTTCTGAATGAGATGGGTCTGCGCCAGTGATAAGCAAGGCCTGCCCATGCCTGTCTCCTTCCAACACCACAGGATCCTTTTGACGACTGAGGGCTACAGGCCACTGCCCTGAACCGCCTCAGCCATGTGAAGGAGCATCTTCCTGGGAGCAACACAGTTTAGGGACATCACCAGCACAAGGCTGGTGTGTCCTGAGTCCTGGACTATGTGGGGCTCTCCAGAGCAGCAGGCACCTCTTCATTGCCTCCTGGGCACTGCCCACCCCTTCTGGGATAGATCCGTGGGGTTCAGCTGCTCACAGATTCCAGAGGCTGGAACCCAGGGTAGCTGTTGGAGCTGGCTTGTCCTGCCCAAAGCCAGCTCATCCATCACCTTGCTGGCACAGCTCACTCTGACATGGAGAGGTGAGTGTTGTGCTTCATTTAGATGGATACCAGGGAGCAGGAGGACTTTGCAGGGTTGTTCTGGTCATTTCATCAGGGTCTGGGCTCCAAGCCTGAGCCCTTGTGGGGCATTAGGCTCCCTCCTCCCTCCTATGGGACTAAGACATGCTGGACAGCCCATTCCTGCCCAGAACTGCTTGGTCCTCACCGGTCACTCCTCTCTGAAGGATGGTGTCAGATGCCCAAGGCTGCTTCTCTGAGGTCTGAAAGATTAGACTGGAAGTTTTATGGGTGGGAGATTTCCCAGGGCTGAGGTCAGAGACAGAAATGTAATGTCTGCCCAGCTCTGTTATACAATCTGCTGTTAAATAGTCGCTCGGGGTCACTGCGCCTGCCAGGCCACTGCAGCTGGTGGTGGGGCTGCCTAAAAAACAGGCTGTACTTTGTGGGATCACTGTCCACTGGACAAGAAGAAGAGGCAAAAGCAGTAACATGCTTTTGGGCAGTCCCATGCTCAGACCCTTCCCAGCCTTGGAGTCCCTCATTACAAGGTACTTTTCAGTGACAAAGGCATCAGTCTTGCAAGGGCGCAACCTATTTGTAAAGCCAGCAGCCTGATGGTCACAGTTGGAGGTGGCTTTGGTCACTGTGAGGAAAGGCTGGTGTTTATCTGCGGGATGTCGTGGCTGGAAATGCACGAGCAGAGGACTGTGCCTGTCACAGGGGGGCTGGCTCTCCACCAGGTCTGGGCAAGGTGGAGACCCAGCATCCATCCAGCACAGCTTTGTGTTCCCCAGCCCATGGCTGCTCTCTGCATTTCATAAACCTGCAGTGGGGCAAAGCCTGGGGCAGAACGATGGACCCCCATGCAGTCCCTACCAGCACGCAGGGGTTGGGCCAGTGCCACAGTCCCTGGGTGCTGATTTCAGGTTATGCTGCCTGTCTGGGACTGACACCCATTTAACAGCACTGTATTAATGATTTCACAGGTGCTGCAAAACAAAGTAGCCAAAAGGGGAACCTGGAGGGCATCAGGGAACCTGTGGGAATGGCTAGTGATGATCTGTGTTGGCTGCAAGGCAGCAGTCACTCAAAGGAGCTGAATGATTTGTCCTAGGGAACACAGGCCAAGTCCAGGAAAAGAAACCACACTGGCAAGGAAAGCTCACAAAGCAAAGCTGGGAAGCAGCCACACTGCACTCTGAGCCTGAGCCTCGCTGCCCTGGGGTTCCTGTCCTTGAGCATGCATTCACAGCTAGCTAGCCTACTTCTGCTGGATAATTTCTTCCTAATAAGGGGTTTTGGCAGACGGCTGCGCTCCCCTGAGGGTGAGGGAGAGAAGCTCAATAAGAGCAACAAACTAGCATAGGGTAGGACAAGTTTCTTTTGTTTTCCACTCCAAAATAGAAATACTGGGCAATCACTGGATAGCACTGAGGAAGCTTGAGTTATCCCTCACTTGTGTTTTGCCCCCCTGAATGCTGTGCATCAGCATGGTGGCAGTAGAGAAAAGGTGCTTTGGACTCCTCAGTTTCACTCTACATCTCCCTGCACAGAGGTCAGGGTACCACAAGCAGCAGGGCCATGCCAAGAATTGGCCCAGCAGCCAGAGGCCGGCAGTGGTAGGGGGGAGCACTGGGGAGCTGGGATGATGTGAAGTGTCTTGTGCACCTGCCAAATGTTTCTCATCTAGTGTGACAGCCCATGGCAGCCCTGGTGCTCCTCTCCTTCCCAAATGCTGCTTGAAAAGCACCTTCTGTTCCACCGATGACATCCGTGAGGCTGCTCTGGGACAACGGGGTCCAGGAGCTGCCCTTGTACCAGCCCCAGGGAGCTGGTGGGGCTGGGGTAGGAAAGTGGCTTTGCCAAATCACTTGCACACAAACACATCTCACTTACCCCAGACAACAAGCTGCCTTGCTCTTCCCATACAGTCAGTGACACAGAGCATTCTTGCCTGTCCCTGCCAACAGGCTCTTCCATGCCCCTTCGGCACTCCCCGTGATCCAGGGAGGCATTCTAGCTTAATGCAGCTATTTTGTGATTTAATCCTGCTTGATTTTCCTTAACACCTTTCCAAAAGTTTTAAGCTAGCCTTTGTTGTGCTCATCCACTGTTTAATCTGAGGTCAAATGATTGTATCTTAATCCCTGGATCTCAAATGAATCTGCCTCTGGTTTGGCCAGCTAACGCTCCAGCCCTCTGCTATAGCCAGGCTTGCCATCTCCATCTCCTTCTCTCATTATTTCTCTCTTTCTTGCAAGTTAACATTACTTGAGATGAACAAAACAGGCAATATCACCCTGATTAGTATTTCCCAACAACTTCATGTTTTCCCTTGTGATGAGCTCCTGGAGCCTTCTATTGTCAAACAACCTAAATGCGATCATAGCAAGCGCAATAACTGTGCTTTTTGTGGCTCACTGGGAGCACACAGCAAGCTGACACAGAGTGAATGTACAGGACAGCACCTGAATCCATTGTACAGCCTTCCTGGAGGATCCAGACATGTTCTCAACGAGCAGTCCCCAGCAGCAACCTGGCACTGTGTGTTTTCCAAAGGACACGTCTGCTTCACCTCGGTGACATTGGAGTGGCTGCCTTTATTCCGACATACTTGCCTGGCCCATGGGAATGCTTTTCTCAGATCAGCAAGTGGACATGTTCAGTTGCTGAATTTTCCTGGAGCCAGCTGAGCAGCACAGCCCTCTGAAGTTCCTCAGGGCACTGAGATGAACATGGGGGCCCATCAACACAATCCCTGCTAGCTCTCAAGCAGGGCTGGGACCAGCAGGTACCAGTCCCCATGTGCCTTCCCCACATTCCTCTGTCTTTCCCGTGCTCTCCTCTGTCACACAGAGAGGTTTTGGGGCAAGAGAGCCTCTGAATCAGACTGACAAATCCAAAGATGATGGGATGCTGATCTCAACCCCATCCTCTGGGAGCTGCTAAAACTTGGCTTCTCATTTCATTGTGCTTGCCCACAGCTATACTGCTCAGATGTATACAAAAAAGTCTGAAGAATGTGTTAGATTAAATACAAATTTTCCACAACATGTTCAAGATTTTATTGAGAATAGATTAAATCTAATTAAATTCATACATCATTCCAGCCAGACTAAATGGCACATTCTACTTTATGTCCTTAGCTTGGCCCAGAGGCCAGACTGAATCTACAAACACAGACCACAGGACTGGTCTGGCCCTCCACGTCTATACTCAGACCTAGACTTTGCTTCAATACCCGGGACTGGATCCAGACAGTTTCATTGGTGTGTTAAAGGTCACAGCCCAGATCCAGGCTGGGTTTGGAGCACAGTAGAAATCCCAACCCTGAAGGATGTGCTAGCCAAGGTATCTTCTCATAAGCCCATGGTGCTGGTGGGAGAAGCTCAGGTCCCCACCTCACTTGGGTTTCCTGTTTTCTGGGTGCTGCTGTCATGGGATCTCACACAGCTCCTGCTGGCAGTACCATATCTTTGAGGTGCCCGAGTCTCATTGGTGAGGCAGCCTATGCTAGTCCAAAACTTTTCCTAAACTGGGCACAGAGAGTTGTGGCTAAATTGCATCCAAACCCGTCCTATCCAGATAGAGTGATGGGCTAATGCAACCTTACCCAAGGGTGTGTGGGGAACCCTGTGTTGGAGGGGTTTGCCTCACAAAAAAGGACAATGAGAGCTACAAGTCAGATTCTGTTGTGAGAATTCACAGCAGAATCCCTGTTTTAAGCACAACTCATCTATATGCAGCTAGTCTGGACTTGCAGAGGGAGAAAGCATGTGAAACCCTGGGAATAAACCACCTACTTCCTTGTGAGGACCTGTGAATCTCACCCAGCAAGCCGGTCATGTAGCTGCAAAGGATGGAAATAAACTCTGCTGTGTAATTAGCACCCCTTGTATGCCAGGGCAATCACACTCAGCCCCACATGCAGCCAGGAGCCAGGTCTGTCTGCACAGGGCTCAATGACAAATGTCCTCCCCAGGTGTAAAGTGGCTCTGCTTCCCTCAAACCACTATCATGTGGCGATGCTTTGCCCCCATATAGAGCTGGCCTGCAATATGAAAGATCACTTATGCTGCAAGGACAAATATCCTCTTCTAAAACCTACAGCCAATGCTGATAGGAGTGTTTTCTAGTAAATACCTGCAGCACACTAAGCTAAATTGGTCTTGCTGTATTAAAGAATGAAATGTCTACACAGCATTTTTCCTCCTGAGGCTCTGAACTGTCATTGAGGTCTCTGTGATGCTGGAGTACTTTTCATGCCAAATTGTCTTTGGTAACCTGATTTTTGCATGCTGCACCATACAGGAAAAGCAGTAGTAGTATGGGGCTGGAACACCATCACCAGTTGCTGAGGGTACAGACACAGCTCCGTGCCTTGGAGGGAGGCTGAACGACCTCAGGGGCTGGTGTGATTATCTCTGCAAGACGTTTGATGGGCGTCACAGTGACGGCTGACGCAATTCCTCTTTTCCTCACATCAGGTTTGGAAGCTGGAGCCTGGGGGTGTGGGAAAGCTCCCTCTCTGTGGTGGCCTTGGTGCCCTAAGGGGTCATTGCAAAACACCACCAAAGGGACCCAGACCCAGGTCATTTTCAGAGAGGCAGAGCAGGCAGTAGGTAGGTAGGTAAGCACACCTGTCCTCCAGGTGAGGCTGGAAGCCACATAGACAGAGCCACCCCTGCAGCAGGGCAAGTCCTGGGGTTTGCAGGTGTACTGGCACTCTAAGCAGCCCTGCAGGCTTCACAGGAGTCAGTATCAAGCCCAGACTTTAAAAGTAGCCTCATCTTGTGCTCTTGTGTAACAGCGAGATGGAAATCACACTGTGTTTATACAGACAGAATTGATAAAGAGTCTGCTTGAGCAAACGCTTGCACATGAAAGCTTCAACTGGCTACAGAGCTTCATTTCCAGGAGCCCAAGAAAACCACTGAGCCATTTAAACCTCTGCAGACTTCAATCACCCTATTAAGATGAAGACAGGGCAGGGTGGAGGAGACAGCTCCCATTTGTACCTGCACGACTGCCACTTCCAGAGGCAGGCTGGGTACCACCACCCCAGAGAGCCTCCCTAACACATACTATGCAGGCAAGTGTGGCTCCCAAGCCAGCTCACTGCCCTTTCCCCGGCAGTGACACAGTCCCTCGATTTAAATCCTTAATCCTGCGAAGATTGTGCAATAGCTCCTTCAGGCTGAGGACGGATTATGCCCGTTTCAAAGCACCCTGACTGCACCGGGAGAGCCCAATGAACTGGCCCAACCCTTCCTGCGAGAGCACCTGCGGGCAATTCTTGCAGCTGGTGCCTAGCAACTTGCTCTCAGCTGCTCTCAGAGATAAAATTCAATGTTATTTCAACCTTCCTCTCCGGAGGAGAAGCTCCTGAGTCATCAGCGGGGAAGAATTAAAAGTGTTTCCCACTCGACTTGCTATAAATTAGTGGTATGGGAGGGGCTCCTCTCTCTCTCGAGCACGTGTCCTGCAGCCAGCTAGAAAGGCATCTCCTCTCAGCATGTGGCACAGCTTCACGTTCAGAAGATTTGGTAATTTTTTTCCTCCCTCCTTCTTCCCAACTTGTTTTCTGCTCCCAAATGCCTCTTTGCTTTCTTGGACTTCTCTGCAGAAGAAGCAGGCTTGAATCCATGGCATTTCTCACCCTGGTTTTGCCTGGGTGAGCCCCAGGTTATGCAAACACACAGGTACATACAAGCTTGGGGTTGTGCTGAGCACTCTCCAGTGACGCACAGCAACTTTTAGATCATCTGTGTGACAAATGAAGGTGCCCCTGAATCTCAGGGAGATGCCCTTGGGAAATGGCAAACACCAGAAAAAAATGCATAGGAAGGCATGACTGCCTGTTTATGGGGCTGAGATCTTCACTGAGGTGGTGAGGCAAACACCAACCAAGCCTGGGCAGGACCGAGCAGTGTGTATCTGCATGTGGGCAGGGCACAGGGATGGGTGATGGGAAGAAGGAGCCAGCGGGAGGATCCAGCTGCAGAGTGGGCAGGGGTTCGGAGAGGAGCTGGCACCGTGCAGAGGGGAGGAGCCCTCCAGCTGGAAGAGGTGGGAAGCTGTGAGTAGACGAAGTCCACGAGTAGTAGGGCTGTGGTGTTGCAGCTTGAGTGTTTTTCAGAGGAGAGCAAGACGAGGCTTTTCTGAACTCTGTGAGGCCACACTTTTACCTCCAGGAGCAAGCCTGAGATCCAGATGCATTTCTCAGTGGGAGGCTTTTAGGACATCTCAGACTTGTCTGAGTGACACAGCTCCCTTGGTGGTGTCTGGTGGGAGGGTTCATCTCTGCAGAGCTGACCCCTCCTTGCCTTCCCAGTCTTATTTCTTGGGAAGCCCTGGGTGGCTCTGGTGACTGCAGCCAACAGGTTGGAGGTGCCTTGTTGCTGTGGACAGTGGGGGCTGCCAGAAGAACCACCTTTATCTCGCAACTGGCTGTCCTCAGCTCCTAACTGCCTGTGACACTGTTTAGTCTGGAAGGAAGACTGAGAATCACCTTGTTTGGACTCTACAGCCTGAAGCAAATGAGGAAAGAGGTTGGCAAGCGCGAAACCACCTATGGAGAGGTCTCCAGCTCATCCCAGGACCCTCAGCCCTTTAAGATGGGACATAGATCTGTTCCCAAGCCCAGGAGTGATGCTCAGCATGCTTCAGGTGGGTGTTTGGTTTAAGGATTTGTCATCATGCAGGTGACCTTAAGCAAATCCAACTGTATTGCACAGGTTAGCTGATAGGGATAGAGAAACATTTCATATGGGAAGGCATAAAGAACTTCAGTCTGATCTGGCCTTTTCTAGTGTCCAGTGGGTTCCTCTGCCTGCATGGGTCAGGAACTGCCACACTGTGATGTCTGAAGGCCAAGAAACATTGTGGTGGCTGTTTCCCTGCCAGCCACAGGAGGGGAGAGCACTCCAAGCAGAGTGGCACTGGTTGTCTTGACTGGCCCAAAGTGGGTTTGGGACAATCTTGGGACAGGGTTTTTTTAAAACAGCATTGCAATACCCAGGAGAAGATGCTGGCTGTAGTACAGAACTGTACCTTTGTTGGCTAGGGGACTAGTGGCCCAACCTGCACTTGTGGGTTAGACGTGTCCTTCTGCTCTGGTGGTCCCTTCCCACCACAGCCTGCCTGTGGCTTGTCCCAAGCTCCTTTCAGGCCAAATCCACAGCTAGCTAAAGCACTTTCAGATCTAAGTCCATAGCCTGCCTCAGGGGAAAGTGTCACGTAGCTGGGAGTATGGTGGAGATGGGGACCTTTGCAACCAGGAGATGACATATTGACAGCAAAATCTTCAGCTCAGAAAATGTCTCCTCCTTTCCTTCCTGCAAACATAGGAGGACTGAATTAAGGTTGAGCTTTCTGACCTCCAAGTTCTTGACTTCTGCTCTCACGTTACAGGAGCAGCAATTCCTGTTGCATGAAGCAGAAATCTATCTGTCTGAACATGCACTACTTCAAACTCTTCTTTGCGTAAACTGTTCCAGACTTGATCAGAAACAAGGCTGTTTACTAAGAACAGAACTAGGAAACTTCTTGAGTATTGTGGTTCTCCCCCCACTCCCCCCCGCCAGTTTTTTTTGTTTTTATATTGAGCTGCTGAAGCTCAAATCTGTCACTAACAGTGTTTCTAGCTTTCAGTGTGTTTTACTTCAGTATGTTTTACTTTGCCCAATTGCCTTGTATATCTGTGAATGCAGAGTGTGTTCTGCCTTCTTTCTGATGGAAAGAAAGGTTTTCCTTGACTTGGGATGAGAGGGACAGGCAGTGGCACACTCATTTTCACCAGATAAGTAGAGGGTATCAAACTGCAAAAGACCAATGGCAATTTTTGTTTTCTAGTGTTCATACCAACACTTTTGTAAAAAACGGTTGAATCCTGTTTCCATTTATTCTGGTGTAAATCTAGAATAATAAAGTTCTTTTACAGAATTGCTTATTTTACTGATCCAAGTGTCAGAACTAGAACTGAATGTATGATAATAATTTGATCATTGTATGCTTCTGCAGTTCTCATTTGCTGTGATTACAGCATCTTTTAGATGTTTTAATGTCAAATGTGTTTTAGGTGTTAAACTTTCTGACACAAGGACTGCCCAGTGTAAGAACAGCAGCAAGTGTACTGGACCCCAGTGTCAGGAACACCCTTATATACTACTTCAGTAGCAAAAGGTGGAAATCAAGGTTTGGAAAGCACTTCCAGGTGCCATGATAGTTGGCTTTTACTTTGAAGATCTCTTTTGAACTTCTCCCCCACATCTGTTTAGGCAGAACCAAACTCCATTTGCTTTTTTGGATTGCTGTCACTCAAAAGCTGCATTTCCAGGATGAAGCCAAGTTAGCACAGCTCAAAACTTTGGCAAAAATGGTTTCTGCAGAGAGCATTACCACGGTGAGGTGGGTTTGTGCAAAGCTGTTGCCCACCTCACAAGATGAGTTATCAGACAACGTGTCGTTGTTAACAAGTGGCAAGATCACGCTGACCAATCTGCCCGTGAAGGTTTACACGACCTTCAGCAGCAGGAACCCCTCCCCGACTTCAGAACCTTTGTGCAGTGAAGGCAGTGGGCCTCTTAAAAGGACGCAGCAAGGTCAGCTCGGGTTTACAGGAACAAGACTCTTGCAATACCCAGAAGCAGCAGCAGCAATCTCTGGTCCCTTGGGAAATCTGCGTGGCATGTTCTGATGCAGGGCCCTCCGCAGCGGGCGAGGAATTCCTGCCGGGAATGCGCGGCGCTGGGGGCCGCTCTGCCGGCTGCAGGTGGATACGGGCACTGCGGGGCCTGTCCGGCTGTGCGGGGGGAGCCGCGGAGAGCGCGATCCCTCAAGGGGGGGCGGGAGGCGTTTTCTGTGGGCCCCGCGCCCCACACGGCCCGCCGCGCTGCGGGGCCGTGAGGGAGGCACTCACCGCGTCCCTGCGCTCAGCCCGGGGGACGGGTGGGGGGCAGCAGCTGTGTGTGCCCGTGCGTGTGTGTGTGTTTGTCCGTGACTGTGTGTCGGTGTGTCCCCCACCGCCCCGCAGCGCTCCGCGGGNCCGGCAGCGGCACCGCGGGGCTGGGGCAGGGACTGGGGCGGCGTCTGGGCCGGGGCCGTGCCCTGCCCGCGGGGGCGCGCCCGGAGCGCAGTGCTGGGCGGGCGCGGCGCCGGGGGAGGCCCCCCGTGTCTCCCCCCTCCTCAAAATGGCGGGGGCGGCCGGCGGGGG
>VWZG01002110.1:301092-349727 GCA_013396735.1 Grallaria varia
CGCGGCCCCGACCCGCCAAGGGCCCACCCCGGCAGGTAACGCGGCACCGGCAGCGGCACCGCGGGGCTGGGGCAGGGACTGGGGCGGCGTCTGGGCCGGGGCCGTGCCCTGCCCGCGGGGGCGCGCNGGCGGGGTCACCTCGCTGTCCCCGCTCTGCGGCCGCGGCCTCCCGCGCTGCGGGAGCGGGGGCGGCCCCGGGGGCCGCTGCCGGTGACCTTATTCCCCGGTGCGGGCGGGCCGCCCCTGTGCGCCGCGGCCCCGTGAGGCGCCGGGTGTCTGTGTGTGTGTGTGTGTGTGTGTGTGGTGGGCCGTGGGGCGCCCGCCTGGCGCTGGATGGGGACCGGGGCCAGGCGGCCCCGAGGGCGCCGCGTTCCCGGAGCAGCGCCGGGCACGGAGGGGACTGACCCGCGCCGGCCCTGCCCCGGTGCGCTCCGCTGTCAGCGCTGCTCTCGCTTGTAATCCATCCCCTGGTGCTGATGGGACCTGGCTTCGGCTCTCTGTTTAGCCTCGGGCGTGCTGGAGCCTGCGCAGTGTGGGGTTTTTTAAAAAGTATGGTTTGTTTCTCAAGAACAGCTTAGGAGAGGAGAGCTCGTAGCGGTCCCTCTGCCGTGCGCTGTGCGAGGGGGACACCTGGGACTGGAGAGGATTGTACCCGCTCGGAACGCTGAGTTGGATCGTGTGAGGGGTTTGAGCGCTGCGCTGGAACGCTGAACTATTTTAACATGTTTGTTGTGTAACTCTCACTTAATTTGGAAGCAGAACGATTAGGCACAAACCAAAAACCTAGCAGATGCCATGTGCCGCTGTTGGTTTCAATTGCTTGATTTGCAAGCCAGCTAGAGACTGGGAAATCTAACCACACTGTAAACTGGGAGATACAGAGTGGCAGCTCACCTGGCTTGATTTAAAGGGGAGGAAAAGGCAGTGTGTCAGAGTACGTGGAAAAGTTTGTGTTTGACAGCATTGCAATTTTAATAATTTAAGAGTCCAGAGATCGAAATTGAGGATATGATACTGCTTTACTGCTCAAGTACTGGTTTTCTCTCCCTCCCAGCACTGCTCAGTTTTCTTTGGTTGTTATCTTGTATTTTTCCCATGATGTTGTTTAATAATCTCAAAGCATTAGATTATTACATAATTTTTCAGTGTCATAAATGTGCCAGCACACCTGTAATAAATGGCCTTTGATTAGCTGTCATTGGTGGTGGAAACATGCACACTTTGCTCATGTACTTTAGTCATGGAATAATTTGGGTGATAGAGTTTGCGTGTACAGCTGTGGATTATCTGTGCTTGCCTGCAGAAGAGCTTTCTGTACAGTGAAATAAAGCAGAGTGGTAGGTTGGAATAGTTACAAGAAGAGAAATGTAACAGGAGAGACCTATAACTCCTCCTGCACCATTACTAAGTGTTGCTTAACAGCTGTTATGTTCCAGCTTACCCTAAAGTCACTAATGGTGTTACAGCACCTCCTCAAATAATAGCAATAGCTCTTTGTTTTTTTAACTGAAATGATTTTGAAAGGAGGGAGTGGGGCTGAGGAAGGCTGTGTTCTTTCCTTTTCATGTTTACTTGCCTGCAGCTTAAAAATATTTCTGAAATAGTTTGGGCATGGAACAGTTTTACTTGAACTATCATAAAAGCATTCCTTTAAATGTGACTGTCTCTTCTGGTTTGGGAGGCTTGTTCATGTTGGAAGGACAGGACTCCTGACACTTCTTAGGTACCCTGTGCCAGCTGCAGTCCCTTTGGTTGGTTAAATATCTGTGGTTAATGTTTGCTTACTGACTGTACTGGTAAAGTACCACTGGCTGGGGCAAGGTGCTGTGACAGATGAGGGATTGTTTCTCTTCTTGTCCAAATACTAACAGGGACACTACCTCATGCTGGGTAAGAGCAGGTGTTTTGGAGGGGAGACGGGCTGGGGGTTTTCCTCCAGTGTGATAGAAGAGCACTTATCTCCTGGTGGCTGTGTCACATCCTCTCCGACTTCTGCATTTTGCCTAACTTCAAAACCAGGTGTAATAAGCAGGTGGAAATGCAGGTAAATTAAACTGTGTGGCCGTGTTTTGGTAGTGAACTATGGTGGTGTTAGTCTCCACCCTGGTTTTAACTTTGTGCCTGTTGCTGGTAGACTGTTGTACGTCTTGTCTATGGAAGTTTCTGTTGCAAGGACGTTCACAAGGAAAACTGCCAAATTTCATTTACACCTCACCTTACATAATTTAGGTTTGAAGTTGCTTTTGTTCTTGCTCTGCTGTTATGAAAAGGCTCCATCTCTGGGCTGATTTTTGATATTCATGGCAGTCTTTGAACGGGAGGTTTTAAACTTTAACATCAGGCTGAATTGTTGCTGTGTTTTGTTTTTTAGTTGTTGCTGCATGCTGTGCCTACAGTGTGATCAGTGAGCTGCCAGTTTCGAGTGCGTTTTTCCAACTTTTTGCTAAATGCTGCATTAGCGTCATTAGCTTCTATACCGGTTATTAGTATTTTAGGTTTTGTCTTTAAGCTCAACTATCTAAGGTAAACAAGGCATAAAAATATTTTCTATGTTTTTGCATGGGCAGATGTGCTGTATTTGTTATTTGTAAACGACTGAAAATTTTCAGAAATATATGTAGTATAACCATTTTATGGTGGTTCTTAAGGCTTGACTCCTGCTGGATAATGGCTGGGTTTCTTTCTTAAAACATTTTCAGCAACCTGTACTTTTAAAGGTGTCCTGGAGGAAAGACAGAGGTAGCTTTCCTTGTTCTTGGAAGCTTATTCTTGATATGAAGAATATTATCTCATCTTGCAGCTGATTCTGAGGTCATAGTGCTGGATAGGGAGTTGATTTACATGAATATATTTGTGGCTTGGGATTTGTGTCTGAAAGACCAGAACAAGCAAATGAGCAAGTTTGAATATGTGAAAGCATTGCTCAGATTGATGTCTGCTATTTCAGTTAGGTGCAAAGAAATGACTGATAAGAAATGAGTGATGTCTGTTAGGATACGGATTATAATCAAGACGTTTCTGGCAGCTAATTAGTATGTAATAGAAACTGATGTTCTAAGAGCATTGGTAGCTAACTTGCCTGACCTTTAACTTGTTTTTATTACTGAAATAATATAGTTTGTGTAGCTTTCATTTCCAGGAAACAAAGATTTTATGTGCTTGCCAAGCTTTCTGAAACATTTTGAACACAAAAGCGGGAGGAACATTTGAAGTTCCTTCCTCCAACTCCAGAGGTTGGGGGAAGGTATTTAAACTCTGAATTAGAACCACTGCCCACTTAAGAAACCTGGAATGAGATCTGAGAAGTTTAAATAAGTCTTTCCTCCTCCACTGCTACTTCTAATTTGACTGAATGTGTCTCCTAAGACTTGAAGGTAACATTCATAGTTCTCCAGGTGTACAAATAAGTCAGTGGGAGATGTTCTGAGGTATAAGGTAGTGCCAGGCAAGGAATCACCTGTTGATGTTTAACTGGAATTTCCCCCCCTGCAGCAAAGCAACTTACTGTCCCCCTTTGTATTTGGGAGGGAGTGTACATACCCATTTTAGTGCCATGGCTGGTAAAGTCACTTTGTGAATTGTCTTCTTAGAGTATGTAAGGATGTTAATAACACCTCAAAGTTATCTATT
This sequence comes from Grallaria varia, assembly GCA_013396735.1. Taxonomy (NCBI): domain Eukaryota; kingdom Metazoa; phylum Chordata; class Aves; order Passeriformes; family Formicariidae; genus Grallaria; species Grallaria varia. The sequence continues at coordinate 304,723 of VWZG01002110.1, forward strand.
TAGTTTGTCTGGAATCTGTCACTGAGAATTCCAGATGCTCTGTGGGGACACTGAAATAACAAGACTAGTTTATATCTCATTCCAGTGTGATAATAGTAGATTTTTGTGCTGAGGGCTGTCTGTGAAGCTAAGTATCTCCTGTTAACTAAAAAGAGAAAAAAAAAAAAAAAAGAAAAAGGCTGTGCTCATTTTATAATGGTTAGTAGCTGGCATATCTCTTAAGTTTGGAAAAACTAAAAGTAGACTGTTTGACACCAAAGATGGCATTACTGAGCCATGTAGCATCCAAGGTAGTCCAGCAAAAGTTACGTGAATGCAGGTAAGCTGGATACTGGATTTCCTGTGTGATGCCCACTTGATGAAATCATGAACAGGACTAAGAAAATCAAGTGTAAGGTGAAAGAGAAGTCCATTGGGGCCTCTGAAGAAATGATTTATGAAAGACGAACTTCCTTTAAAAAATGGCCCTGCTCTTCCCTATCATGGAGGAATAGGTTATAGAACTGTCAAAACTGTAAGACTGCACAAAGTGCCTTTTGGGAAAGGAATTTGTGTACAGTTTGGTTTCTGGGCCTCTATTTACACCCTGCGTACAGTATGAGGGATATTCTGATATACTTTATTAGGAGGGGAGATGTCTCATGTAGTATTTTGTTTCTTGTGCCAAATGTATTTCCAGCTTTATTTTTCAGTGTAGGTGATGAAAAAATGATGATTGCATTTTCAGCCCTATATATGGCAAGGTGGGGATTATGTGCTACTGCAAGTCATGGTAGGTTTCTCTTAAAAGTCTGGAGTAGAAACCAAAACGCTGAAGACTTGAACTAATGAGATGTTGTACAGGCTATGGACATGGAGTGTAGAATGTAATTTCCAGTGAATTGATACTCGAGGGTGGAACTTAATTTGCTCTTATGCACTTGTTGCTCCAGTGAGATCAGAATCAGGTTCCAGTTAGTGTCAAATTATAATATGTTTATTTTCCCACATTCACCATAGAGATAAACATGCTGAATTTACAAGTTCATTTTGGTCTTAGTGAAGTTTTTGAGTGTCTTTTGAGCAATGTGTTGTATAATGGTTTCAGGATAACAAGGTGGCTTTTTTTTTTTTTGTACTTGGATTGAAAATGACAGAAACTCGTTGGAGAACATGTGTCAACTGCTTTTACTGATGTGTTAGGACTGCTTTTTGTATGCTGGGTGTACTTGGAAAAGTTGTTCTCACTTCTTATCTTTTCAGCAAGGGTGGTACTGCTGAGTGGAAGAATAAGTGCAGTTATTTTAACTGTCTCTTTAAGCCCTATCTTGTGATAGTACTGTCTGCAAACTTGCATTGCTGTCTTATTTCTGTTTCCTCCTTTACCTCGTCTGCGTGAAAGAAAGGGTCTTCTGGCTTTCACTTGAGCCTTTTAATTTACCTTGGTCTGTGTGGTGTGAGTTACTTAGGGAACTGAAAACAATTGAGAAATTAAAGTGCAATCTGTTAATCCTTTGCCTAATATGGAAATCATCACAGTACTGATTTCAAGGGAGGAACAGTTGCTCCAAGTATGTGAAGTGCTAGACAAGGAGGCAAGCTTTGCCGCCTTTCATGTATTGCTGAAACAGAGTAGTAATGAAAATGACTGCTGTAGAAAATTAAGGTTCTCGATATAATCAAAATCACTTTCTAAAAACAAGAAGTCATCTTGCTTTTGAGAGAATTAAATTTCTTAAATACTTTGTGATCCTCAACTAATACTAAGGAACTGTTTCTGTTCACGACAGCAGTGTAATTCCAAACATGGCCTTAAAACTGCCCCCAAGGGAGTTATGGTTTATCTTTCAAGCAACAAAGTCTTAAGCTTGTCATGAGGATAGGAAGGGAGTGCAGTACAAAATTCCTAAAAGACATCTTTCCAAGTCCTAGTATGTCAGACTTACTAGTACAGAAATTGGTTGGAAAAAAGAGTAATGCTTTTGAGGGTTAGGATACAGAACTGGAATATTTTCTAGAGCTAATAGTATTGTAGAAATAAATAGCTACTGAAAACTTATCATGTGCTAGGCTCTGAGATTTAAAGGGAAAAAACCCTTTCAAAATAAAATACTGGTGGTAGGATCATTAAGAAATGCAAGTTCTGCTTTCAAGCTTATTTTTTGCTATAGAAAAATGAACACACTATCTACTGTGAACATTTAAATAGCAAATGTGATTAAATACTTGTGGAACCTTGAGATACTGTGAGGAATCCTACTTGTTTGAGAACATCCTTGAAATGCAGTCTGGTGCTTTTGGAGAGGTTGGGAATTGGCTTGTGAAAGAGTGAGTATTATTCTTAGAGTCTTGGTCTAAGTACTATGAGTTACAGACATATCACTGTTTCATTAATTAAATATCAAACTAAGCTGTTCTTTAGTGTAATCTGTTGTTGACTTATTTCTGTAATGCGTTAGGACTAGGTTAAGCCTTTGTGAGCTTGGAAGAGGAGCACAGTGCTGTCTATCTCTGTTTCAGTTTGTCTTCTAATCCTGGACTTTCCTGCCCGGTGTTTATACCCTCTAAGGGAAGACTTCATGGATCCACAGAATGAGGACATTAAGTGTGATCTACAGAGACTAAACTGTTTGTTGTGGGGGGAGTGTTAATGCATACAGTCTTTGTAGCATTGTTTCCTTCTTTCTCCACTCAAGTGAAAGATGTATATTAAACTTTTGTGGTTTCAACATATGTTGTGGTGTGCTGGCTTGTAGAAAAGTGGTTAGATTGGCTAGGTGTATTTAGATGAGTTTGAGGGCTTGATGTAAAGAGAAGTAGTAACCAGCTCACTTCTGTGTTTTGTTTTTTTTCAGGATGGTAAATGTGGCTTGCCTTACCTCTCAGATTGCTCTCTTCTTTTCTCTCAATTCTATACCACTAGGCTTGACTGGCCAGCACACATGTGACAATGATGCTTCCTGTCCCAGGAAAATGCAGTTTAAAATACAAAAAAATGCTTGTTTTGTTGGCAGTGGTTGCGGTAACAAGTGTTGTAAATGATGTTAAAGATGCTTAGGTAAGTGAATAAATCTTGAACCCTTTGAACACAGGAAGGTGCTTGTTGCATGGAACTGAGCTACTGACGTGTAGTTGTTTTATAGTGTCCTTGTGGGAACTTAACTAGTGATTTTGAAGTCAGAATTAATCTACTCTTTTAATAGACGCAGCTCTTAGCTGGTACAACACATTCAGTAGTTATGTTTGTATTCCTTCTAGTGCAGAAAGGACTGTGCCAAGCTCAAGGTCTCCCACCAGTTACACTTCCGAGCCTGTGATACTGACAAAACTAAAACTAATGTTAATCTCCATTTGTAAAGGAAGGAAACCTTGTTCTTAAGTGAAGGTTAATAAATGTGTTGGCTACCTCAGCCTAAATCTGAACTTTCAGATCAAGGCAAATCTTTGGCAATATGCAGTCAGATCCAATTACAGCCCAGTTGTCTACCCATCTTTGCAGTGTTATCACATATCGCCAAGTCAGTTTCCACATGAACACGCTTCTTAACTGTACTTGTGAGTTTTGAGAGTCTGGAGAAATTTTCCAGCTGAATACGGTTGTAGTCACAGAGCTGAACTTTTCTTTTGGCACCAGTGCCCAGTCAAGCAGTTTGTGCCTCCCCCTCAGCTGTGCTGGTGCAGCTGTTTCAGAGGCTGTAGAGTGCACAGCACATCACTTTGTGTTCAAGATAAGTTGGTGCCTGGACCTGGGACAGCAGTGCCAACACAGAGGGCAGCAGCCCTGTACTGTTCGAGAGTACAACTGAACTGACCCTGTGCCCTGCAGAAGAAGCTGCTTAGCTCTGGCTTTTGTTTGGCTTTTGTTCTAGTGCTCAGTGGATTCTTAATTAAGAGATGATAGAGTTTGTAGGAAATTGTTCATGTTGGATTGCTTTTTCTGCTGGTTAGGCTTGTTTAGCTGACTTTAAGCAGTGTTCAATATGTGGCAAAATTAGTAGGAAAGGCAGTGTGGTGCTGCACTGGAAATGGGAAGGAGTGGGAAGAGTCCTTATGAGTGGGTGGTTAAGACTCATCTGGGCTATTGAAACAGGCTTGAAGAGGCATCAGGGAGAGAGGAGGAGGCAGTTACTGGCACTGTCCTGTTGGCAGATTTAATGTACTTTGAGCTGTTGTCTTAACAAGGGATTTATGTGTAGCAGCAGCAGCAACGATGCCTGGCAGAGGCTCAGGAGTTGTGGCAGTAGGTGCAGGGCACTGAAGTATATGGACTTAGTTCGGTATTGTATCAATTATTGTGGGTTAATTGCAGGAAAGCTATATGGCAACCCAGGCCGCCTTTTCTACGTGCTTAACAGCAGGGACTCTGATAAAAACTATTTTGGTTGTAGCTGTGTGAGGAAAATCTCTTCCTCTATTGGAGATAAGTGAACACATGCAAAATGTGATTTGTTTTTTTGGTTTCAGTTCTCTTTAAGTGTGCCTTGTGTGGAACTCTTTTTCCTGTTTTGATTCAATTGTTGACCTGGGTGTTAGTTGTGTTGACCTGTGTTGCCTTTCCCCCTTCATTGCTTCCCTTTTGTCTGGTGGGTGTTAGTGATGCCACCAGGTTAAAAACAGTTGAGAAGGGAGAAGGAGAAGAAATTGAAATACCCTATGAAGGTGTTTGAAGGTAGTTACTATATCAGTTTTGTAAACTATGTGATCTAGAGATCACAGTTTTTTTAAAGGTAAGCCTACACTCTCCCTGTACTGCTCTTTATTCTTTGAAATGAAATGTAGACCTTTCTAATAAGACAGAATTCAGTTCTGGAGTTCAATGCTGGAAAAACTGTCGGGAAGGCTCTCTTAGCTGCAGGAACTTAGAGAGATGAGAAGCTGAGTTTAAACTGGAAGCTGGGTTAAAAGATCACTTTCAGTTAGAATCTTCACAGAATCGTTCAGGTTGGAAAAGACCTCTAAGATCATGGAGTGCAACAGATAGCCCCTGCCACGTTCACCACTGAAACCATGTACCTGAGTGCCACATCCACTTGTGGTGTGTTTTTTTTTTTTTTTTTTTAACACTTCCAGAAATGGTGATTCCACCACTCCCTGGGCCAGCCTGTTCCAATGCCTGACCACTCTTTCCATGAAGAAATGTTTCCTAATACCCAACCTAAACCTTCCCTGGCACAATTTGAGGCTATTTCTTCTCATCCTATCACTTTTTTGATGAGAGAGGAGGCCGAGCCCTGCCTGGCTACAACCTCCTTTCAGGTAGTTGTGTAGAGTGATAAGGTCTCCCCTGAGCCTCTTTTTCCCCAGGTTAAACTCCCCCAGTTACCTCAGCTTTTCCTCATCAGAGCTGTGCTCAAGACCCTTCACCAGCTTCCTTGTCCTTCTCTGGACACTCCAGCACCTCAATGTCTTTCTTGTCGTGAGTGGCTCAAAACTGAACCCAGTATTAGAGGTGTGACCTCACCAGTACTAGGTGGAGGTTGGATGATCACTGCCTTAGTCCTGCTGGCCACACTATTGCTGATAAAAGCCATGCAGCTTGCTAAAGGCTTACTGTTTCCTAAAACATACTGGTGTTCCTGACTGACAGCTTGATTATCCTGGAAATGAGTATGAAACCTGGCCCTTTGGCATACCTGCCTGTACAGCCAAAGGGAGCACTTGCTTTGCTTACTGCTGAGCTCCTTTGTGGCCATGGTACAGAGGCATCTGGGTGACTAAAGCTATTCTGACTGCCACTCTAAGGATCAGACATGGGGTAGTTGCTGCTGGCATATCTTGCCTTAGTCTTTTCTCCCCATCCTTCTCACTAAAAATGTTGGTTTAGGTTAGCTGATCATTGTTCAAATTTTTGGCTGCTGACATGAGTACATAAAAGGTACCTAAAATGTACTTGTGGCCTAAGCCAATTAGAAAATACTGGCTTCTTGGGTGAGCAACAAGCTTAAGTAAAATCACTCTGAAATACAAGCAGAAATGTGTCAGGTTTAAGTGCGTGCGACCTGCAAGGACCCAGGTAGCTTGCAGTGTTCATGAGGAGCTTTCACTTGCAATTTCCAGAGTTAGTGGTGAACTAGGTCATTGTCAGATCTGATGTATTGTCATTTCATCCTCAAGAACCTTCGTGATGGACAGGACAGGGGAGAAAAGGTAAGGAAGAGACCTTTTAGTGCTTTCATCTGCCCTTAGTCTTACTATTCTAATGCAGCATTCTTTCAGGGGGCTGGAAAAGTACTGGTAAACCTTACTGTGAGTAGAGATCTTGTTAGGTCCTTCAGTGAGTATGCTATTAATAGCTCTTATTTTTGGGCAGACGGGGAGAAGGATGAGAAGCATGCTTTGCCACTATGCCTACCTTTCACTATTTTCCCTGTAACTATGGAGAAGTATCTTTCTTAACCAAGTTCATGATGTGCTTTCTGAACAGCAGTCCTTTCATATATATATATAAACATGGGTTTTTTTCCACTTACTGAGTTGTGTTAGGGATTTTGCTACTTCTGTCTTAGTCTCTGCTTGTTGGCATTCTCTTACTTGTACTATTTGCTGAGAACAGCTGAATTTGAGGGTTGACTTCTTTTGCTACACCTCTTCATTGTGAGTTTCCCTCTGGCTTTTTTGTCTCCATAAATGGAGAATGCAAAATAGCAGCTTATCAGTATTTTGTGTAGAGGAGAGCACCTGCATGCATGCAGACCATTCAACAGAGAAGCAATTTAAGGCACTTAAAGACAGACCTATTGTTTGATTACTTATGGTGCTTCATAGGTTTCTAGGTCATCAGAATGTCTTCTTTTTCCCCTTCCCTGGCAGAATTGTAGCCTCAGGTACTTCTTGATTCAGCTCAGGGTTTATGTAACAATTCTACATCTGTCCCTTTAACATTCCATTGCCCTGAAGGAGCAGAGAGAGTTAAATGTGTCTTCCTCCCTCCACCCCTACTCCTCCATCAGTCTTATTGGATGTCCAAACAAGTCTTCAGAACTTAGCTCATCAGCCCTATTTATAGCTGAAATATTCAAAACATTTAATTATTTCTGGCCTTAAAATGAGCTACTTGGCAGTATTTGCTAGTCAGCAGTAAGAAAGCAGTGATGCGTTAAGGTCTGTGGCAGCCCCATAGCTTTCTTGTGAGTTTATTGCATGGAGTGGGACTGATGGAGAAAGGGCAGGACAATTTTTGTGCCTTAAAATCCAGTGATTTTCCTCCCCCCCCCCCGAAGATGTGTCCAAAAAAGGTTTGAAGGTTAACTTATTTTCCTTCTGTCCTCTGGAACTCTGTTCACACATGGCCTAGACTTTCCTTCGTTCACTACACCAAAACAAGAAACATTTAAGCACTTCCTCTCCTTTCTGTCTGAGGAAAACTTCTTGGGTGAAGCTCTGAGAGGATGCATTACATTTAAATGCAGTGCAGCAGTTTCCTCATGATAACTTACTTTAAGCTTTTGATGCGAGCCATGAACTCCCTCAGTGTGTGGAGGTTGAATGAGATTGTTTGAGGTTAGTGTAGCCCACTTCAGCTTGATCTTTGCTTGCCCAGGTGGTGGTGGGGAAACCTGCTGTGCAACTATATTGAAATAAGAGCAGGATGCTTAGATCACTGTTGTATCGAGGCATGTATGTGTCTGTAGGGCACCAGGAAAAAAAGTTTGGGAATGCTGAAAGCTGAAGTATATAAGGGTGTTGGAAGTCTTGGCTTAAAGTTGAACTTCTAGCAAAGTGCAGTTTTCAGTACAAACAAGATATTGAGACTACCGGCTAGAAGATGTACAGCTTTAAGTCTTTGAACTCCTTGTAATAGAGCAGAGGAAGTACTGATGAGAGACAGCTACACTAATGAAAGTGGTTTATTTAGATTTTATTCATATTCACTTACACCACTAAAAAGCAAATGGGATTTAAATTTATTTTAATGTTTTCAATCTGTGTGCAATTGTTTGTACTTAATGCCCTGTCCAGAGAAGCAATTACTAGTTGTCAGTTAGTGCTTGTTGATCAGAAAGCTGTACTGTATCTAAAACCAACTGAGTTTAGCAATTAGTGTGTGCTTTTTATTTTTTATAATGAAAGAATATGAATGATGTGTTCAAAGAGCTCAAGCTGTATTTGTGTTGAAACTTAACTATGGGTAACTATACTAGTAGTTTATTTCAATTAATGTGCTTAAAGGGAGTAACTTGCATTTAAAGCAGACTGTCTCTTATTTTCACAACATGCAGGCGTAGCCGAGTGCTTTCACTCTTGTGCTCTTACACTGCAGGACAAGTAGGTCATCAGCTGCTGGCTGTGTACTTAGGGAAAGCAGGAATTAGCTTTTCATTTTACCTCATACTTTAAGAAATGGATTATTTAGTTGAGTTTGTTCAGTTGAATTACTGTCCGCGTACACAAGAAGCGCCACTGTTCTCAAAATCTGGCTTAGTGTTTCAACAAATGGTGCTTGTTCTGGATACTTAGCTGGTATCTGTGTAAACAGTAGTCCTGCTGTAGTTGTTGCTGAGCGGAGTGAGGATTTTATAGGGCAACTGAGTGGTAGTATCTTCTCTTGGCTATATTTGCTTTCATTCAAATCTTTCTGCTTCTGTGTTTTGCTGCACAGTGTTGCTTCTCTTGTGTCTCCTATCCTGTTTGACCTGCGTTAGGAAGTGATTATGCCAGTCAGCACTGTGTGTTAGCCCACAGTTTCCATTTGAATAGTTCAGGTTGGAAGAAGCCAAAATGAAGTAGGGAGTGATTAGTGAACAGCCATAGTAACAGGCCTGAGTGGATGGCAGACTTCGGGGGCAGGTCCAGTTGATGATGTTTTTGCATGATCTCCAGACAGAGTGGTAGGTAGGACTGTAGTCTGGAGTCTGTCAGTTCAGTAGTACAGGAGGTCAGATGAACATCATGAAGAAAGAAAAATGTGGCTGTGACTTTCTGGGCCTGCAACAGTTCTACAAGTTCTAGTGCTGTATTCTTTGACAGATGAGACCTCTTCTGTGTGTTTTAAAAGCTTGAGATCCAGCTCTTCTGTGCACGTGGGAATTTCCAACAGTGTAGAGCCCAACACCATGACTGAGCTGGATGAATTTACCAGCCTGTCTTTAACACTGTGGCAAGAGGCAGCATTGCCTGGCTGTTGTGAATGCAGAACATGAAACATGCCTCTGAAACAATGACTCTAATTGTGAAAATATTGGGGTGGATGTGCTGGGTTTGTAACTATATTACTAGGATGGAACTGGGCTTATCAAAGTATTCAGACGTACTAGAAAAACCAAACAAAGCCCCCAAACCAATAAAAGTCTGTTGTTTTGGTTGCCTCTGTAGCAGTACTGAAAGGTATTTGTCATGGCGACCTGTATAGGGAGGCTACCATAAACTTCAAGTCCGAGTTGGTTAGGAACACTTCAGTGTAGAAGAGGCCATTCTGTGAATGGCATCTCTTCCACAGTTAGTCCTCATCTATTTTATATGTTATTTGCTGGGACTGAACTGTTGCAAGAGCCTAAAGTAGTCTCTGGTCCTTAGACTGAGCTTTAAGACAAATCAACTTAAATTCTAAATAGTATGCTGTGACTGTACTGGGGTGGGCAAGGAAGGGGACAGAACTAAGGAGCAGGGCTTCGTGTTCTGAATTTCATTATCTCCTGACCTGACTTGACTTGACAGTGCTATCAGCACGTTTATTTTATGAACTGCTCTGACTTAGTACAACGCTTTTGCAGAAAAATGGACAAGAAGTGGGGCTTCTTGTCCTGACCATTGTTTCCAGAGGATGCACTGAAGGTAATTCTTGGAAGTGGATGGTGATCTTTCTCCCCAGGATGCCAAAGCCGTCTGGAAGGCTTCCTAAGTACTCCAGTGCTTCCTGAGACAGTGACTAGTTGGAGTAACAGGGTGAGCCGCCAGAAGGCAGTAAAAAGGACCACAGAAGTCTGTGAAGTCTTCCAGGAACACCTGACAGGAGAGTATATGCTGATTATGCTGCTGGGAGAAGCAATAGCCTTTGTTCTGTAGTTCACATGCTTAACTTGTGCAGTGTCTGTCCTGGTAATTGCTAACTGGTTCAGTATCTTGAAAGGGTGTTCTCTGCCACTCAAGCATGAAGTTATCAAACCAGCTCTTCTGGATGGATCAGGTTTCCTTCACATCTGTCAGCACTGTAGTTCTCCACCCTCTGAAGTGCTTGATTGATGGCAATGATGGTCTTCTCTATAGGTGGGTTGGGAACTTTCAAATATATTAGGCTAGCTAGTCCAAAAAAAAAAAAAAAAAGCCAACAAACCAACCTGACCCAAAACAAACAAACCTAACTCGATGCTCCGGATTTGACAATCCAGTTTCTGCTAGTAAGTGAAATCTAACAGGAGTTGAATAGAGTCTAAGATGAGTCTTCTCTTCTGTCCCCTCTGAACTAATGAGTGCTGTTAACAAGAGGTTGTGAGCGTTTAACAGGCATATTGTGTGTAAGCTGTTGGTTGTGCTGTCTGCTTGTGACAGGGAGGATCTGCTTGTTTATAAATAACAGGACCATTCTCCTTGTTTGTTCAGAAGGCTGCTTGGCCTGAAGGGGCTTTGAGTGATTGCATTGTGCAGTGATGGAAGGGTGCTGCTACAGCTTGAGGTCTTTGAGGTCTGCCAGGGTTTTGATGGCTTCCATGTAGGACAAGATGGTTAATGTCAGGCTCGACAGGAATGAGGAGAAGTTGCAGATGTGGCTTCAAGCTATTTTGCAGACTGCTGTAGTTTAAAAAAATAATACCTTACTGCATTTAAATAGAAGAATATAAGGCTGTTTTAAGTAACCAAGTTAAACTTGTTGCCAGGGACGTGCATTAGTAGCAGAGGCTTCAAAACATTGTGTGAATGTGTTTGCTGAAACACAGGCGTCTCTTCTTGGAACTATCTAACTTTAATGCTTTTATCAATAGAATTATTCCCTTTATGTTTCTAGGCTGTGACGCTGAAGGCTTTCTTTCTGACTGTCAGAATCTTCATACCTTTGTACCTGGGTTATCCTCCCCAGTTTTCTGGCCTACAAAGGATCCTGCCTATATGGGGCAAAGCCTGTTTTATAAACTCTTTCAAAAAAGAGGGCTTATTTAATATGTGGGGATACAAAAGCTTGAGGCCACTTTTCTGAAGTGGTGACCGATATTGTGTCAATGTATTTTGTATCGTTTGGTGTCCTGTTGACAACTTCTCTTTTAAAAGTTACTCCTTCTAGTTGTCAGGCCTGCTAGTATAATCAAATTTTTGGCCTGCTTCGTCAGTCAGTTTGAGTAAAGGTAATGCTGGGGGCCGTTCTGCACACCCACTTGGATAATGCTGAAGTTTAGTTCTAGTTGCTTAGGATTTAAGCATTCATGTTTACTTCCTCTTCAAACCAAGTACTGCAGTAGCTTAATATATTCAAATTTTTTTTTCAGATTTAGTGCCATTGGCCGTTCAGGCAGCATGAGATTCAGTGCTTGGAAATGGAAACGTCTCCTGTCATTTGCAATTAAATGAAATGTTGTCAGAACTGGATAAAGAGACAATTGCTGGAAAAACTCCAGTGTCACCATGCTACCAGTTTTTCATGTTCACGGTAGTAACTCAAACGTCTCATTATATCCACAAAACAGAGTGTGTTGGAGCACTGTTCATATATCTTTTGCTGAGGATGGTATCTGGAATGCAAAATCTGGCAAGAGTGACTTGGCAGGTTCTGTGCCATAAATGAATGGAACTTGTGTGTTCCATGGTGCCTCGTGGACACATCCTGTGAGAGAACACTTCTTGTGGGCTGCTTCCACAGGAGCCATGGTGGCCGTGTGATGTACCTTTGCCCAGTGCATCAAGTACTTGAAGGTGGCTGCTGCTTTGTCTTTGTTAAAGCAGTGTTTGGAAATGCAAGCACGGATGGGATAGTGGACTTAAATTCTTACGTGATAACTCCAGTTAAGTAACTGCTAGGAAAGTGCCTTGGTCAGGTTTGTGCACGTGGTGTTCTGATAGAATATGGTGAATTGTAAATCTGGAGTGGGAGGCAATTCTGTAAGCACAAAACCACTTTTTCATGCTTGCTATGAAAAGCAGAAACAGGAATGTATAGTTCATTTCTGCTGTGAAGCAAACTTTGGTGTTGTGGTGCTTGAACAAGAATGGAAATTTCATTTTGACTAGGTCAGATTTAGTTTTTTTATAGGCCTCTAACCCAATAACTCCTGAATTCCAGAAGTCAGGAAAATAGAATATTGATACTGTTACATAGTGCATGTCTGAAGGGCTGTGTTACCTCGTAATTCATTAGTGACTTAAATCTAATCTGAGTTATAGTTCTTTCAACTACTGGTTGATCCTGAAAGGGTATTGATTCTGACGTTGTGTGTAAAATAGCCTCTTAACTATTTTTGAAAGAGTTGATACTTATTGTTATTAAATCTTGCTTAATAGTGTGTCATAGGAAGAGTGAAGCCACAAGTTGCTTCCAGTATTTTTTTGTTTTCTTATCCCAGAAGTGTTAGGCCTTGCACATGCTCAGGAGTTTATCCTCTTGCAAACAGTGAATAGGTGCTCTGAAGTCTGTCCTGTTTGAGACTTGAAACAGGCATAATGGGTTGGACTTAGAGAGGAGCATAGGCATCTGCTCTGTGTTATCCTGGAGTTCAATACTACATGGAACTTGTTTTACTTGTACCTGTTGGCAAGCAAAACTGGCAGAAAATATTCATTTCCCCCCACCCTCCACTCCCTTACAATAGTACAAGAGGGCGGTGGTTTAAAAATGGCCTATTTTGGTCCTCTTTGTAGCTTATTTTGAACTATTCATTTTTTCCTGATGAAAGGCCCTTGATTTTTAATAGAAATTATACTTCAGCTTCAAAACTCCTTTTAAAGTCTTAAAATCAGTGGGATTTTTTGTGATTTTTTTTAAAACACAGAGAGTGCTGAAGATCTGATACACAAAGCTGATGAAAATGGATGGGGAACTACTGTTGATCTCTTTATCTGTGCATGTGCATTCCCAAGAACATAATTCTTGCTGCTGGAAATAAAAGCTCAAGGCTTCACTTAAAAAAACCCCAAAAAATATTTTGTGCCCTAAGCTCTGACTTTCTAATGTGTTCTCACCTGTCAATTTGCAGGTAAGCATTATGAAGAAGAAGAGGAGGATGCCCTACCTGACTCAGATGCCCTGCCAGACTCAGATGACGAGGTGGAATTGGATAAGCCACGTCCCATACAGATTGTTCTTGCTCATGAAGACGACCATAACTTTGAATTAGATGAAGCAGCATTGGAGAAAATCTTACTTCAGGAACACATTAAAGATCTTAACATAGTAGTTGTGTCTGTAGCAGGAGCTTTCCGCAAAGGAAAATCTTTTCTGCTGGACTTCATGCTTAGATACATGTATAACAGGGTGAGTAATTTGGATTTTTCCTGCAGGAGAAAAGTAGATTGGTATTTTAGTCGTTTACTCTTGTGTTTGTTAACTTGAGCACAAATGTAGCAGGTCAAATTTTTCTTACTTATTGGGGGGGTGAGGAAGCCAGCTACTCTGTTTCAACACTGTGAAGAAGTGTCTCTAAGTAACTCTTGTTCAATATACATTTTCTTGTGGTTGTGAAGGGAACTTAAGGGTGTCCTGATGTAAGTGGAAGTGAGAAGAACTTGAATGAGGGAATGTGGTGGCCTTCTAGTTGAGCTTTGGGGAAGGGCACATCCAGGTGGGGACTTAGAGGAACCTTGCTTTGACTTGTTCTCCTGAAATCATATTGTAGCACCCACCTACCTATTGTAGCAAAAATAAAAGTTTTGCCAGATAGCTGTAGGACTAAATCTGCTTGAATCTGATGTATGGCAAAAAGGAGGAAGTTCCCAGTTTGCTGCTTGGAATATGTGTGAACACAGTCCAGGAATTTTTAAAATCCTTTTATGTCATTGGTTAAAAAATGTCTGATCCAAAATTTCTTATTTTGGTTTGTAGCTTTTGGCTGGCATTGTGTTGTGACTACTATGCTTTGAACCCTTGACTTGTATGGAGAAGGTGGGGTAGGGTCTTCTGTGAATATACACTTCTGTGCCACAGGTTGTGGTGTGTTTCTTTTAGTCTGTAGAGTGAATATTGACAAGTCACTGTTCTGTTGCTCTTCAAAGCTCTTAAAAAACCAGAACTGATTCCTTTTTTGGTCACTGCTCTTTAAAGTTTGTGCTAGCTGGCTTGAGGAGAGAACAAGAGGAACCCTCCATTTACAGGAAATATGGGAGTGTTGCAAAGAATCTGCTGATAGTTGGCGATGAAGACTTCTTTCTCCCAATCTCAGTAGTGCCTGCTATTGAATTCCTCTCACTGATTTACCAAAAGCTGTGTAAGAAAGACCCTGAGGATATAGTAGGAGGAATACAAAGTAACAGGCTGGTACTCCCAACTTCTCAAGATCTCTTAACCTAGGGAGGAAGAATGTTCCATTTGATACAGTTGTTCAGTGGGTGGCCCTTTATGTGTGTGTATAAGCTTTCCAGTGTCCTGTCTGTGTTCAAAATAAAACCAACCAAACAAACAAAAAAAAACCCCCAAAAAGCCAACAACCCCTGCAAACAAAGAAGAATCCAAAATCCGAAGTGCAGCAATCTGAGCAAGATGGTGGACTGGGTAGAGGTAGTGCTAATTCCTTTCAAAACCAGAAGGACGAGGCTTTCAACAAGTACTCTTACCTTTCAGGTTGTGAAATAAAATAAAAGCTCATAAAGCAAACCAGGTTGAAATGCTGTTTCAGCCTTGTGTGTCATGCCTCGCTTTCCTCTACTATGCAGTCACTTTTCTCCATTTTTCTGTAGGTGTCCTTCAAAACGCTATCTGTTTCTCTTAAACTGAAGATAAAGGCAAGTCTTGCCATCTGTAACAACTGTCTCTTATAAAAGCAGAGGTCTTGCTCTCCATATGCTGCTTCTGGCCAGGCATTTACATTCTGAAGCCATAACACTTGCATACCCTTAGGAGAGCTGGTCCAACTCAATGATGCGTCAGAAGACACTGCACTTTGCTGAATTGTTTTCCTGCCAACTCCATGACGTAAGCTGGCTTAGGGAAAGAGTTTGACAAGCATCAGAACTGCTGTAAACTCATTGATGGGAGTTGGGGGAGAGAGAGGATAAGTGCAACACTTCCTCTTTTGAGCACTCTTGAGTTGCGTGAAGTCAAATGATATGCTCTGCTTATGCAAATTTAGTACAGGAGGAGAGGTATAGTTTTGTAGTGCTTAGCTGGATCCTTCCATCTTCAGTCAGGCTCACTTATGAGTCTGTATTTTCTGTGAACTGAATGTTGGATCCTGCACAGAATACTAAAGCAACTGCATTCAGCAGATGCACTAACCAAGCAATTTTGGGATGTCCTCCCCTGTGGATATTAACATGCATGATGAAAAACTTGCCAAGAAACTTTAGAACCTCGTTGTTCTTGTCCTAAACCAAGGGCAGGTGATCATGTGAAAAGCTGCCATTTTAAAAACCTCACTGGTGCCAGCTGAAGTCACAGGCAGGATTTTGGCATGGCTGAGGTTATCACTGACTTCAGGGAGGTGGACATCTCCTTTCAAGCACTGATGCTTAGTGTTAGATTGCTCATTTGAAATGGAGCAGCAGCAATTGTGTACTCGGCAAGCTGCTGCAAGGATTCTGTAATCTTAAGCCTTATTAAGAGTTTGGTGCAGTAACACTTGCAAGTTTAGATTTAAAAGCTTTTTTTGTTTTGTAACAGGGTTGTCACCTTATCTTGAATTAATCTTCCTGGTTCACTATGTACTAATGCACCATGCAAATAAAGCTGCATTGGGTATTTTCTTAGTGTGGAATAAATTTAGAGGAATGATCTTTTAGAAGTCTTTTTTTTTTTTCCCCTCTTCCCATCTCTTGAATATTTTTCAAGCCAACTTGATGATGGAGACTTTAAAATACTGAGTTTTTGCTAAGGAAAGATGGGGTAACAAGCTAGGAGTGCTTCAGACTGATGCAAAGGTCAGTCAGAGGCAGGCTTAAGAACATGATCCACAGGGTGAAGCAACTTCAGGTAAAGATGTGCCAGTAAAAACACTGAAGTCTCCTATGGTACGAATAACATATGAAATCAAATGAGGTCATATCTAATGCTCATTGAGGGACTTGTCAAACTATTTGTGTAGTTTTGGTCTGAATTGTTACAAAAAAAGATGATGTCTGGACCAAAATGGGATAAAGTATTCTTGTATAAAAGAAAAATGGAACATATTGTTGAAAAAGTAAAAAGCCACAGTCCATTGACATATACGTGTGAAATATGATTCAGCATTGCCAAATTGTATCCTTGAGTATACTGAAGCACAAAGCAGGCCTGGAGCTTTGATTTCTAGAGTGGTCTGGGATAAAAAAAACTCCAGGGGAAAGCTGTTCAGGTTTTGCTTAGTCTCTTTGGTAGAGGTGTCCTGTCAAAGTAAAGAAAAGGGAAAGAACCCTAAACAACCTTGCTGCAGATCTCTTTACTTGGTTAACTCTGTTCATTTTCTGAATTTTTATCTGTTCAGCTCATGTTTATCTGATCCAAATAGCAGAGCTGAGTGTGGTGCTGTTAGCATTTGGGAGAATGCTGGTGCAGAATTGTTTGATAGCCTGAATGCTGCTAGACATGAGGAAAGTTTGCAGGTGCTTTTTCTATCTCCCTTTAGAAAGGCACAGTTTCACTTAGTTGTTTAAAGTGTTTTTATTCTGTACAGCTTGGGTACTCATGCTGTTTTCTGAAACGTGAAGAAATGTCTTGAACTGTTTTCTGAAAACTGCCAGTGCAGAGTCAGCAAGGTAGTGCCCATAGCTTAGTGAACTGAGAAGTCTCCAGCTTGACCTTCTCAGTGGACACTTTCCTGGCTGGTGATCTACTCTGGGCAGTTTCAAGGAAATTCATTAGATGTCTCATTCTGTTCTGCCAGCTTGCTGTGTTCCAGCCTGTGAAAGAAAGGTTTTTCTGTAAGCCCCCTCATCAGTTAAACTGTTGTGTGCCTGCCAACTTCTTTCGTGTAGGACTTCAGTGCTTATAAACTTATCAGTGAAACTTCCTTGGGGTGCCTGCTCATGCCCCTTTCTTGCCCAGTACATTAACTACATTTTTGGGTTAAACATGCTCATGTAATGACTGGATTCATCTGTGTGAGCCACTGCTCCATGTTGCTGGTCCTTGAAGACCTCATTACAATTCCATCAGCCAGAATTGTTAGCTGCCAACTGTACTGGACTCTCTTTCACAAACTGGGCAATATCCCAACAAAATTTTAATATGGATGGGTTGATTGACATGTATCCAGCTCAATCTGACCTTTTCTCTTGAATCCTAATCACTGAGGAAAAAGTATTTTGTAACTGGGGCAAGTATAGTTTGCAGATCTTCTGATCCTTGCCTGTTTTCTGTGGCATCTGTAGGATGGCACTGGGAGTCTTGGACTGGCTTTTGTTAGTGTGGGGAAAGGGAGAGGATTAAGTCAAGATCAGGTGTTTTGTCCCTTGCAGAGCTTTAGCTGTTCCTGTAGTTAAAATACATGCTGTTGTGTTTGAGTTGAGCCTCCTCAATTGTAAAAGGAGAGTGTGAGTGCTAAGTGGAATTGATGGAAAAAAACGAGCTGTTCTCCATAGCTCTGAGTGCTTGAGACTCAAACTGTGCACGTGTACTCTTCAGTGACTGAAAAGTTGTGCAGCCACTGAAATGCAGTAGTCTTGCTTTCTGGGTGATCCTTGAAACATGGCAGAGTAGCATTGTGTTTCAATATTTTGCATAGTGTTGTCAACTGGCTCTGAGGAAAATTTAAGGACGATGTGGAAGTATGCTAAAACATAGCACGTTAAAAATTGTGTGCTTCTCCTCCTTGGTTTTTCCTTTTGTTTTGTAGAATTCTCCTTGCTGGATAGGTGGAAACACTGAGCCATTGACTGGGTTTACATGGAGAGGTGGTTGTGAACGGGAAACCACTGGCATTCAGATTTGGAGCGAAGTGTTTGTAATTGATAAACCTAACGGAACGAAGGTGAGTGCCTGACTTACCTTGATTTATTTGTGGTCTCTACTGCAGGTGCTGTGGGTTTTTGGTTTGGTTTGGTTGTGTGCTTGGGTTTTGGTTGGTTAGTTGGGGTTTTTTTAACGAGAGAGGCTGTGGATGGCCCATCCTGGGAAGTGTTCCTGGCTGGGTTCAGCAGGACTCTGAGCAGCCTGGTCGAGTAGAAGGTGTCCCTGCCCATGGTGGGGTGTTGCAGCTAGGTGATCTTAAAGGTCCCTTCCAACCTAAACCATTTTTATGATTCTGTAACTTAAACAGGTATGTATTGGGTTTCAGTGCAAACATCAGTTGCTTTCCTTTGCATTGAGTAACTCCATAACCTATTTGGAAACTGTGTATCAGTGTAAGGATGGAGACTGATTATTACAACCCTGCGGAAAAGTTCAGCAATAGTCTTATTCCAAGAGTACTTTGTTTTGGCAAAGTCTGCTCTATCCAGGCTAATGGGTCGGTTATCCTGTGAATATTGTAGAACTGTGATGGCTGTAAATACCATATACAGATAAATGCTGTGGTGAAAACAGTTCTGTAACAAGCACTGTTTTTTGAGGGGTGAGAATATGTTCTAGGTCATAGCTGTGTTCTAGTGCAATGAAGTGCATGGCTCTAACCACTGGAAGCCTCAGTGTCTGGTATCTTGTCCTTCTATATAGTTTTAACAGGTAGTCTATAAAAAGAGACTAAGTCTAATAATGGGGGAAAAAGGCACTAACTCAGTTCTATGCAGAGCTGGTATATCTTTTTAACTGTTAAGTCAGTTTAACTCTGAAGTTTGGTTGAAGGTGTTTATACAAAAACAAATTGTTAATGTTATTAATAAATAGTTGCTCCGCAATACTGGTGGTGATTTAGAGCTATTCATACTCTGAACCATCAGTTCTAGGTTATTTAAATTTCATATCCTTTGCATTTGCAAAGGAATCATGATGTCCAGTTAATATGGGACATGGATTTTAAAAATAGTGGCTTAATGGTGTGCGGGAAGTTTTACAAATTTCATAGCTAACCAAGCATTTCTCTGGCTAAAAACCGGTTATGTTGTGAGGATCTGCTTGTGCTCTGGGAACAAATCACTCATTTGTTCTTGCTTATCAGTTGTCTCTAACTGAAAGAAGGGAATTGTAATAAATCCCAAAGATGGGACTTGGACTGATGAACTTTTTTTCATTAATATCACTTCATTTCTTGTCATTCCAGGAGTCAGTATCAATTGGCTTGTTTTCTTCTGAAAATAATTATTTTAAGATCATATTTTTTTTTTTTAAGGAACCATCTCACTCTTATCTCTGATGAACTATGCCAGATTTCCAGCTGAGACTGGAGTTCTTCCAGTGATTAAGAGCTGTCAGTTTGTCTGCACTGTACCCCCCTGGGCTAAGGGAGGCTATTTCTGTGGGAGAAGGTAACTAGGCAAGGCCAGGGACTTAAGGCTGAGGACACGGCCTTCTGGCTGTTGCTTACTCAGCTGTATGCATGTGTAGTCACATGTGCAGGGAGCTGACTGAGGTTTAATAAGTAGGTGCAGGGGCAGAGACTAGCTTTGCATGAAACAGAATTTATCACAATGGCCTGGAGTAAGAAGGCATTAATGATTTGGTTAACTATTGCTGTTCTTTGAAAATCTCCAGGTTGCTGTACTACTCATGGATACCCAAGGTGCCTTTGATAGCCAATCCACTATCAAAGACTGTGCAACGGTTTTTGCTCTGAGCACCATGACAAGTTCTGTCCAGGTGAGAATATCTGTACTGGCAAATAATGGCAGTTATAGGAGCCCTCTGTCCTGAACAGGCAAAGACTATCTCCAGCCACACCTTGAAAGTTCACCTGCCTATCTTCCTCCAACTGTGATTTAAAATTTCACTCTTTATGTCTTATTTTCAGTGTAGTACATAGACTACCTAAGTTCCTCTGTGCTATCAAGGTTATCCAAGGCCAAGCTGAGTTAAATTGCTGACAGAACTGGGAAATCCCCTCCCCCACAAAAGATGTCAGTCGCAACTGCTTCTGTACAGATGTGTTACAGAATCTTTTTTAAGACTTTAGATAAGTTTGGAGGTGACATTTCACTGTGATCAGGTAAACTTACACTTGCTGCTACTGTTAAAGCATCAATTAAAATTCTGACAATTCTCTTGTGCTATGCCCAAAACTACTTTTAAGCTTGTGCCTTAAATGTGCCAAGAGCAAGCAGGTTTTTGAGGGGTGACCTTCTTTAGACATGCTACAACATAAAAGGAACAGGAGTATGTAGAACACTACTTCTGTCCTGTGGTGTTGGCTCTGGTGAATTGCTTGGTTGGTTTGTTCCTGTGGTTGGAATAAGTTTGGGATTGTTGATGCATCTTTTTGTTTATTGCTGTTCATTATTTGTGCTATTGAAACAGTCATGAAGCTCCCTGGATGAAATCAGATTTCTCTGGGAAGATTTGAGAGCAAAACAAGCCTAGTAAATTTGCTACCTGGTTATTTCTGTGTCTGTGATACAGCTGCTTTGAATCCTAGAGCACTTGGACTTGAGGATGGCCCACACACTTGCCTTTCTTAGTCCTCTTGTCTCTCCCCTGTGCAGTGATTGAAGCATTCTGGCTTGCTTCCTTGGGAAGAAGCTGTTGTAAGAAGGATTAGGGTGGTCATCAATGGTTTTGTCGCTAGTGCTTTGAATAAGGAGGTGACTTTTGTTTGAGATGTGTTCTGTGACACCATTCTAGTTGCTGACTTTTGGGCAGTTATACTTTTCTGTGTAACTGGAGGGGGCGAAAGTACTCAAGACACTTAAAGGATTCTATATGAATGTAAGATAGTGGTTTCATGTTAAACTGATTCTCTGACTGTCTCTTGCAGGTATACAACTTGTCTCAGAATATTCAGGAAGATGACCTTCAACATTTGCAGGTAAGAATGTGCTGAACTTAGATTAAGCTGCTTCTGAGCTGAGATTCTTGACATTGTTCTGGAAGTTACTACTAATGTAACTGACTTGGGAGCTGCTTGCTGCTTTGTATAAAACACTGAAGCTAAAAGTAGTACTGTCTGCAAAAACAGTGTTTGCATCAACTCTGTGATGCTTTGATGCTTCTGCTGGGCCAATGCAGAGGTAAAATAGTACAGGCTTCTAATCTGGCCAGTTCTTTTAAAGTCCGTTCTCTGTACTGCAAGTTCTGAAATTCCGGAAAGAATGAGAAAGGAAATTGATTTATGGAAGTACCTAAATTGATTTATAGAAGTACAAAATTCCAATGTTTCCCCTTTCTCCCTAAAATAGGAAAATGGGGGATATTTCATAACCACTTCCTAAAGAAAAGTGAGCACTTGGCTCAGGGCAGTAAGAGTATCTTTACCCAGAAACCATCTCTAGTGTTTCAGCAGATAAATTTCTGCAGAGTTTTATTTCCATTAAGAAATAAAAGCCGGAAAGAGTTGTCCTTTTTACATGTGGTTTTTATCCTCTAATGGAACATTGTGGTCAAAGGCCACTGAATTCTGGCTTCATGTGAGTGGTGCAAGAGCCTTATCTCCTTAACCTAAAACCTGTAGATTTAAAGACTAGCCTGCGTATTAACAAATGCCAAGACCATGACCTTGTCACAGCTTAAAACTGTTTCGTCTGTCTTCAGTGCTACAAAAGACTGTCTGCCAATGCTGGAAGTAGAAGAGCACTAACTAAACATAGTCTTGTGATGCTTTTCTCGGTTAACAGGGTTGTATCACTGGGACAACACCCTCCCCAGCACCAAAAAACCCAACCAAGCACTGCAAACTACAAAATCCATAGATAATTGTTTGAAAGCCAGGCTGTCCTCATGACTTTGGTCCTTTAATAGCACTGGGACAATCTGAATACTCTCTTTGCTGGAGAGTGAGATTTGAGGGAAAGAAGAGAAAAGAAGGATGATAAATATAAGCAGTAGGTAGGGGACACCCGTGCATTTAAAGTTGCAGTGGGAATCATGTTCCAAGGGAAAAAAATTCTGAATTTCAGTTGTAACAGCAATTTACGTAATTCTGAATTACTGTTAGTCTCCACCTGCCTCTTTCATTTAGCAGGAATGTGAATGAGGTAAGGAGTTGGGGTCAAAGAAGCCAGTCTTGTGGGTGCTTGGCCATTTCACAGCTGCTTTTGCTCAGGGTGGACAAGGGCTTGGAAGTTGATCTGTGTTAAATTAGTTGTGTAAGTTCTCAGGTGCTCTTGAGATTGACACGGGGAAACCATCCTTTGAGCTGT
This sequence comes from Grallaria varia, assembly GCA_013396735.1. Lineage (NCBI taxonomy): Eukaryota > Metazoa > Chordata > Aves > Passeriformes > Formicariidae > Grallaria > Grallaria varia. Next base: position 326,974 of record VWZG01002110.1, read on the forward strand.
GAAATTTATCTGAGATGTTCTAGGTTAGTTTTAAAGCAGAGCAACAGCTGTCTGGTACTAGAGAATTCTGATGTGCTTCCTTCATCTCGACCTCCAAGATCTGTACAGAGGCTGGCGTGGATCAAGTCTGCTGAAACAGCCAGCATAGTCCATAATTCATTTTCTTGTGGGTTGTTTGGCCTGCTCAGTCCAGTGAGGAATGTTGCTGCTGCAAGATGGTGAGAGCAGTGAGAGACAGCTGACACTTGCCTTTATACTGGGGAGAAGGAACAATTATCAGTTAAGGTCATGGACTGAAGCAGAGGTCTGAGAAGCTGCTGAACTTGGCTTGTATTTAAATGCATGATACATTTGCTCTAGCCAAATTCTTTGGGATTTCCAGGAATAAACCTTTTGTGGGAAGTAAGGGGCAAATATGATACAGGCTTACCTCCTTAGCCCAGGAAACAAGTGTTGGAAGCTGGCTTGCTGAGAGATGCAGCCAGCTATCCTCTGAGAATAGACCACAAGCCACCCACTTAGAGCTGCTGTGTGTTGACAGTTTTGGAATGGCACCGTGAAGTGGATGGAAATCATGTCTCCTACCTGAATTTTACTGAGGATTGGTATATTCATTATTGAGATTTTTTTGCCGTTCTCTAGCTATAATAGGATTTGTTTTCTAGTGACAGAATATTTTACAGTGAAAAATGTGTTTTATATGTGGCACCCTTACACTCTTCTTTCTATCAGTTGTTTACAGAATATGGAAGACTAGCTATGGAAGAAATTTACCAGAAGCCGTTTCAGGTAACTCTATGTTAAATGCTTCTTAAGCAGGTGAATGTGTGGAAAAGGAGCTCATGGTAATTTATGGAGATAAATCAGTTGGGCTGAAGCTAGCCTGTTCTTTGCAAGACTAATTTTCCTTCACTGTTGCCACATTAATTGGCAAAAGCACAGTGGAAAAATGCTGAAGAGGATCACGTTCTGGGTAAGCACAGCGTTGTTCTTGAGTTATAAGGTCTAAAAGGAATCAAAGTGTCAAGTGATGTGCAGGTATTAGGGAGAAAAATTTTGTGCTGCCTTTGTACTCTTTCCTCTTAAGATGTGGTTGACGGTACATGGCTCTGAGGAAAGGCCACATGTCCTCTAGGAAATGGCATTGAGGAAAGTCATGTTGCATTTCATTTCCTTGAAGCATTTCTGGCTTCAGTGTTAAAGTCTTAAAACTGATTGTTTGCAAGGCCAGAGAAGGGTTTGAGGCTGCTTCTGCTAGGTGAGCCAGTGATTGAGATCTCTTCCATCCTGAAGTGTCCTCCTTAACCTATAAGGGTAGGAATCAATTGCTGTTAGTGGTGGATTTTAGGACTCTTGTATCTTCCAACTGTGAGTCCTTGGGATGTTCTTGTCATTGGCCCAGACAAGGTGTGTTCTTTGTAAAGCTCCTTGTACAAGAGTAATGTGAAGGTTTGTTTTCTGTCTTCAGCTGCTGAGGGAGAGAGCAGTGCAGTCCTTGTGGAGTAGCAGAAGGTAAACCTGTGAAACAGGGAAGAGACAGTTGAGTACTTCCTTTCAGATAAGGAATGAATTTGTGGGCTTTTTGTTTGTTTGTTTGTTTATTTTTTTTAACAAGCAAAAGCTTGCACTGTGGAACTACAAGGCTACTTCATTTAGAACAGTCAAATATACAAAGCCCATTACGTTTATGTAATATACTTTCATGTAATAGATAATAAGTTTAGAGCAGCCAAGTACTTAAAATAATTACATATGTGATATAGTTTCTGACCTTAAGAATGATGCAAGCCATTCACTGCTGTTGCTCTTCCTTTTACAGACACTAATGTTCTTAATTAGAGATTGGAGTTATCCTTATGAACATGCATATGGCTTGGAAGGAGGAAAAAAGTTCTTAGAGAAAAGATTGCAGGTAAGTTATCTCCAGTAGTCCTTGACTTGCTGTCAAGGTAATGAAGCACGATGAGCTAGCTCACTGTGCTTATAAAATGCATTTGTGATGTTTCCACTCATGTGCAAAGTTGACATTATTAGGTTCAGGAATGAAAGCTTGCACTTTTGTGCTCCTACTGCTATTAAGATGATATTTAGTCTGAACTGCAGTACTGCAAAACTGCTAGCAGTTCTTACTGCCTTTTTTTTTTTTCTTTCAGGTAAAGCAAAACCAACATGAAGAGCTACAGAATGTAAGGAAGCATATTCATTCCTGTTTCAGTAATCTTGGGTGTTTCCTGTTGCCCCACCCTGGTCTTAAAGTTGCAACAAATCCAAATTTTGATGGGAGATTGAATGGTAGGAAGCTTTTCATTTTGTGTTTCTTGATTCAGATAACTGAGTTTGTTTTCTCTTATGATGGAAGTTAAACACTGCAATGGTTTGCTATTGAACTGCCTGCTTGGAAAAATATCAGGCTAAAAGGTGAAACTGCAGAATCTAGAAATATGCACTGTGTGTTCTTTTTAGTGGTTTAAAGGTCAGGGAGTTACACAGGCAGAGGGAATGCCTATCTTTGTGTCTAGCTGTTCATTGTAATCTAATAACATGAGACATACTTAAAGGTCATTAAATAGAGATTCCGAAGATAACTAAGAGTTCCAGAGGGGAGGATTTGTGAAATTAAAGACTTCACTTTCATGAAAGGCTTTTCTCTAAGAACTTGCTAAATCATAGGTCAGCTCTAGAATGACTAAAATAAAAGCTGTAGGGTTCTGCTACTGCAGAATGAGAGGCAGTCAGGATTCTTCCACTTGATACTTGTTCCCCAACAGAGGGAATGTATCAGAATGGCAAAGGCTGTAAAAGGAGTTGTGATGGTGGGATGCCAACCATTGCTGTGCTGAGGGGTAATTGTGCAAGATGTTGGCATAATTGGGGAAATGCACTTTAAGTATTACCAGGACAATGGAAACTTGTTCTCTGTCTGAAGTTAAGATTGGTAGATTAGGAGTAGGTGAATTTACTAAAGCTATACTATGCATTTGAGCCTTTAAATACCTTAAAAATGTAGTTAAGGGTTGTGATGCTAAGGGTTTTGAAGTATCAGGGGTTATCATGTTCCTTTAGGAAATATAAGATTGAAAACTAACTGCTTTTTTTCCTGAAATTGATTGAATTTTCCTAGATATAGATGAGGAATTTAAGAATGAGCTGCGGAATTTGGTACCATTACTGCTTGCCCCTGAAAACTTGGTAGAAAAAGAGATTAGTGGATCCAAGGTGACCTGTAGAGATCTTGTAGAATACTTCAAGGTAAGCAAACTCATCCTAATTATTTTTGTTAATAGCTTAACAGACAGTATTCTAATTTTAGGCCACGTTGTTCCCAGAGAAGATATCTAGGCTGACACTCACTGATCAGCTCACTTTTATTTTCACATCATTATTCTGAATTTCCAGAACTGGCACACTACTTCCTAACAGTATAGCTCTTAGCAAGCTACTGTTGGCAAAATTGTGGGTTGGTAGGTTTTTTTCTCTCTTTGTAAATAGGCTGAAATACTTCAAGCTTTATTAGATTTTTTTTTGCTACTTTGAAATCCTAGTTTTTCTGGATATGTTGCATGCCTTTTTTTCTTTTTTAATATTAAAGTTGGTCTCATGTAGCTCGTACAGATGGAAAAACAGCACTTAAACTGCTAGGTATGCAGTGATAATTTCAGATACTCCCCTCTGGATTTTTAACATGCAAGGTTGGTGCTTGAGAAACACTTGCATGTGTGGCACCAGTGTGCTCTGAAATATTTGTGTGTGATACAGCTGTTAGTCTTGAGCCTTTTTGGTATGATGGTGACACCAGCAGAAATGTGATAACATAATCCCTACATCACCAGGAATTGGACTGGTGTGTGTAGCCTTTTTTTCGAATTGGAGTCACTTAGTTGGCTTGGTAAGAATGAGTGCCACTGTCTCCTAAAGACATGAAGTTTGCATTGTTACTTTTGAGCATGCATGTTCAAGGTTAGACTGATGTTAAGAAATAAACTATGCAAGGAAAGAATCTGAGACCAGAACTCTTTTAACTTCACTTTTTAAATGAAGTAACTGTTTTAAAAGCAAAGATGTGATACGGGATGCAGAAATGCTGGCTGTTCTGACAGGCATAAAATCAACACTGGAGCTCAGAGGTTCAGCGTCTCTCTCTGCATGGTTGCATGCTGCTTTTTGCTCCAATTTCTTCTCTAGTAGGAACTGATCATTACAGTGCAGAGAGTGCACTTTCAGCAGCAGTTTAGAAAGGACTGCATCTATAAAACTGAGTGTAAAACCTCTGTTGAAAAGCTGCCTGATTCACATCTTGTATCCAGTCTGGGAGCACTTCTGTGGGGTGCTGCAGAAATGCCATGCTTATGTAACTAAAGAGGGCTGCTCCCTTGAGACTGTGCATCTGAAGCTGAGATTGTAAAGCCTGAGTTGGAAACTGTAGGGCTTCTACTTGGAGGAAATAGCTACAGAAGCAAGGAGGGTGTCGAGGGAATGGAGTCCTGTATAACTCTATATGTTTTTGTAGGTTGTTCTACAACCTAGAGCATTGAGTACACAGGGACCCTGATAACCTTGTTCTCTCGTCCTTTACAGCAAAAAATCCTCAGGCCAGAGGCTTGTAGACAAGTTGGGGGGGAAGAGCAGTAGTAGCACAAAGAAGAGTGATGTCCCAGCCTCTGAGAGGCTGAGAGTGGCCTTATGGGTGTAACTTGCACAGCTTGTCTGGAGCACTGAAATGGCTATTGCTGCCTGCTGTGCCCCACTCACCTGTCCCCAGGAGCTGTGCCATGGGCCAGCGTGTAGGCCGGAGAAGGCATGAAACGTATGTTCTCTTTCAGCCCTCTGAAACCCTGGGAGAAGAAAGGCCATCTGAGGATCGGTGGGGTGGGGCACAGAGGGATAGGCTTGCCTGCTTAGCTTCCGGAAGTATTTTGGCAGCTCAGCCCTGTCTGCATTAAGTGCTTTGATCTGCTTTTTTTCCTCCCACACTTCAATTGAGCAAGGTGTATGGGGAAGGGTAGGTATTGGTTCTCCCAGCACTGGGGTAAGTTTGGGCAGAGCTCTCGCCAGAAAGGCTGTGTGAGATAGTCATTAGGAGAAGATTCCCTGCTTAGCAAAGACCTTCTTACATATTTGAGGGCTTAGAAACCTGCTGTCAAGCCTGTCGCTTCTTGAGTCAGTGGTGATGTCTCCCGAGGTGCTCTGCTGCCCTGCTGGGCCCATCTTGTGCACGGGAAAGTAAAAGGGAAAAAAATGCCAGACTCGTATGAAGAAATTGACATAATTTAATATTTAACATTATTACAGAGAAATAATCTGCGCTCTGTCTCATCCCTCATTTCTCATTCTCCTTTAAACATTCATGGTTAAAAAGAAACTTTTTTTTTTTTGGTCCCATTTAGGCTTACATTAAAATCTATCAAGGAGAGGAGCTACCTCATCCGAAATCTATGCTGCAGGTATTTTATTTTTCTTTCAAATAATCTGATTAGATAATGTGTCCTTCGTAGGTTCTTTGCAATTGAGGTTCAGGACTGCTGTGGGTCTGAAGCTCCCCCACACAGGTGTAGTTCTTGAAGGATCTATGTACTTGGAAAGCCATCTGAACTGTAATACTTGGGTGCATGTTTGTGTTTCCCCTCGGTTCCATCAATGAAATGGAGCAGGGGGTCTGTCTGGTTGGCTGGGTTTTTTAGCTGCTTTAGTTTCTAAGCCTAAATTTCCTGTAACTTGCTGTTTGGTACCTTTCATGCTGAATTCAGAGGGCATTTAGCATCAGATGCAGCAGATAAAATGGAGAAGCTTTTATAGTAATATAGCTATGGCCACTGTCTCACAGTGTTGGACCACTCTTATGTAGGGTTTGTTAGCTTGGATAACTGCAGTGAGGTTTCTTTTCTGAGTTGATGTAAAGAGGATGTAATCATCTTTAAAGCAATCTGAAAGCAAAGTGATTGTATAAAGCTGTTTTGAGCCCTTGAATTGTTTGGAATGAGGGGTTTTCATTCAAGAGTGGTCTTTATGGTCAGTTTTAACCATTTTGTGTTTGTGAGGCTTGGGGTTTTTTGATAATATTTTTTTTAAGCTTGCTGTGTAACTTCATTAAGACCTGTTGTCTTATCCTTCAAGGAACAAGGTCTTTAGACTTTTTGGGGAGTTCAGAAAACTCATCACGGTAAAACAAAGGCTGCTATCATTTCCTCTACTTAGCATACCACAGATGTGACTGGGAGATAACACAGGATAACATCCTGCAGTGTTAACTAAAATAATTGTCCCTGATGTGACACAGGTTGAAAATAAGTCTTAAATTGTAACAAAACTGACAATTAAAGTTGATGCCAAAAGTGTACATATATAATGCAGAAATTATTCCAGCTTCCTTCTTTCCTTACAGGGAGTAATGTACGAGGATTCACATGCAATAGTTTAGTGACTCGTATGTGCTTGTTAACAATAGAGCATTTTGAAGAGATTGTTCATGATGGAAAGTCTGTAAAAGCAAATTTGGGTTTGTTTGCAGCTGTACTAGAAAGCTGAAGAGAATGTTCTCCTAGGCAGTAATATGTTTTTGTGTATGTTGTTAAACTTCACTGTTTTTTTGTGTGACCTTTTCCTGGCCCTCAGAAGCTCTGGAGATTGTTGGGGTATGTTGGGAGTGTAACTACCATGGTAACATTGGTGCTCAATGTTTTCCAGGCAACGGCTGAGGCGAACAATCTTGCTGCTGTGGCAGGAGCAAAAGACTTGTACAGTAAAGGCATGGAGCAGGTATGATGACACAACCTTCTCTAAAGACCTACATGCAAATATAGGCCTTCAGTTTTCATTTTGTGCTCTGGTTGTGAGCACATTAATGGAGAAGAATAGCTGAGGGCCAGTGGTGGTGTGTTTTGTGCATTCTGCCCTGAGGTTAGGTCTCTGATGCTGGGGAGGCGTGGGAATGGGTGTGTTTGCACAATACCACCTGTTAGCTGTCCTGTGGCTCTTGACAGGCATCTTAAAATCCTGTGACATGAAATGCCCAAACAGGTGAGATGTTTGTTGGGCCAGGGGCGCACAGTGGTAGAATTCTACTTTTATGGTCTCATGCTTCTGAACTGTGGTCATTCATTATCTGTAAAATGCAAGGATAAAAATTATTCTGAAATTCCTGTTTGCTGCTCCTCTAGAAGATGGTGACTTTATACAATTCTGAGCTGAATGACTGGGTGGATTTCACACTTGAACGTAGTGTTATGCAAGTTTTTATCATAGGCAATTCTGAAAACGTCTCATAAAGCTTAACAGGGCTATGTTTACTGTGAAACTCTACAACCAGAAAAGACCAATAGATGTAATAAAATGCTACAAACATAGCTCCCCATTAACTGGGTTAATTCTGGTCTTAATTGCTGAAGTAGCTTTCCATTTTGACATTAGAGTTAAGACCTAATGCTAGTGGCAGACAAGCCAGTTCCAGTTTGTTGAGAATGTTCTGCTGGTTTAGAGGGACTCCTCTGTTTCCATTTTGGAAATTGTCTTGAAATGGTATTTGTGTTGTTTATAGCAAATGTCAGCTCTGCCTTCCTACCTTGAATCGTCAATGGTTGTTGAGATATTGTAGTTGTAAGGTTTTTTACTTGGACCAGGCGATAAACAAGAACAGATGTTCTTTTAAACTGACTTTGTTTCCATAGTAATGTTCCCCAGTACTGTATATTTTTATATCACTGTAGAGATATGCATGAATGTCTGGAATTGTTTTCCATCCAGATGTCTCATATGATGTTCCTAATGTGACACAGCTCCGAAACTCTATTTTTAAGAACAGAAGTGGGAACTCTTTGGATTTGAGACTTAGTTACGTAAAGATAGTTCTTATTGTAGCTTCTGAGTTGTCCTCATGAACCAAAGCCCTCCTTTGCTGAGTGTGCATAACCAAAATACTGTCCCCCTAATGACCTGAAATGAAAGGAACAACAGGTGCAGTCACAGAGAGCATAAGAAAACAGTGGCAGTTATTTGAGTGGTGCCCTCTTGATCCCTCAGCAGCTCCTGGTGTTTAACACACTCTGGGCAATGCAAAAAGATTGTTGTGAAGAATGAGACTAGTAGCCATTTTCTGGGGAATTCTGCTGGATGTGGAGGACTTCAATATGGAAAAAAGCAGAAAGGTGCTTGTTAAACTTGAACTAAGGGCAGAGTGGGGGTGTCTGGATCTTGACAATAACGTTTACCTTGAAGAAGCTTGTCAGTGAAGCCATGCGTTGTGTGAGGTAGAAAGTGGACTCTGAGAAAGTGATCTTTTGTGTCCTGCAGGAGGGATAGCAGCAGGAGAAAGTTAAAAGTTGTTGCTGCACTCAAGACATGAGATGATAAGCAGTACTTTGAAGCAGGAAAGGGAAAGCTGTCTTTCCATCATATGGAAAGAATCACCAGTTCTTAGACTTAGTCTTGACAGTGAGGGTCTGGAGGAATTGAAGCTCCTCTGCTATATGCATGTCTGGTGGCCTAGGTAAACAGAGTAGAAGTCCTTGGAGTCTCAGCATTTTCATACCCTTGTTGATTCAGGGAGAGCAAGATGGTGGTGTGAGCCCATCACAGTATCCATTTGAGTCCCTGGTCTTGTCCCCTCAGCAGAGATGTAATCACACAAGTTGATCAGAATCAAGGAGAGAGGACAGTCTAGAGAAGAATAGGCAAATGATGGCAGCAGCTAGTTCTTACTAATCTGTGTCACCTGGTAAGCTCTATGGAGCCTGCTAGTGGCAGCAATAACAGGAATAAACTTGATGAGTGGGCAGAATCTACCCTGTTTGTCCAAGTTCTGCAATGACCCTCTCACTGAGATGGGTGACCAGAAGTAAAAAGACGGTGGGAAGCTTGTGGCCTTCAGAGTTCTCTGCCCCTTGGTGTTCCTTTACTTCACCTTTTCATAGCAGGAATGTGCATGTGGCTGTTGTTGTGTCCTTCTGGGCTTGCCTGAGGGGAGAACAGTGACAGTATGAGTTTAGTCATGTGCTATAGCCCTGTGTGATTGCACAGGTAAGGCCTTTAGCTGCTTCACTAGATGGAACACGAGCTTACAGAGCCAAGAGAGCTGCGGGAGGCAGCCTGGTGCTGGCTTGGGAGGAGGGCAGCAGGAAGCAGGTTTGGTCTCTGTACAGCACAAGATACTCAGGGTATGATTATCTGATCTCTGATTGCTCTGACAGATTTGTGGGGGAGATAAGCCTTACATTGCCCCATCGGACCTCGAGCGGAAGCACCAGGATTTCAGAGAGACTGCTATCAGGCAGTTCCGCTCCGTGAAGAAGATGGGAGGGGAGGAGTTCTGTCGGCGCTACCAGGAACAACTTGAAGTGGAAATCGACGAGATCTATGCAAACTTTGTGAAGCACAACGATGGCAAAAACATCTTTTATGCTGCTCGTACCCCTGCCACTCTATTTGCAGTCATGTTTGCCATGTACATAATCTCAGGACTGACTGGGTTCCTTGGTATGAACTCCATAGCCACCCTGTGTAATCTCGTGCTGGGGATGGCTCTTATATCGTTTTGTACGTGGGCGTACGTTAAGTACTCTGGGGAATTCAGAGAAGTTGGGACAGCCATCGATCAGATCGCTGAAGCTATATGGGAACAGGTTGGTATCTGGTTTTATTGCCAAATCTTCCTTTCTTGAGCAGATGTAGCAAACTGTTTCTGTTCAGTGCTGTGAGTGAAAAGCTGGTCTGGACCTAATGGAGAATGCTAGTGCTGCCAAAGCGGGGAAGTCTGCTCAGAAGCATGACTGCTCTCTTCAGGAGGAGGTGCCTCGCACAAAGAATGTTAAACAAGCCCAGGATATTATAAAAGAAGTGTTACTTAAAGGCCTTAGTAGGTGCTTGGAATATTAAAAAGTAGAGCGATTCTTAAAAATCTTGTTACTTTTTCAGAGCAAGGAGTTCTGTTTTTAAAGGTACATTTGTAGGTAAATTTGTCCTATAGATGTGGTGGATAAAATATCTCAGATGGGGAAAGAAATGGGAAAGGCAAACCACCATCCTCCTCATCTGGTGTGATGCTGAAGGGCTGACTAGTCCTTGGAGAGAACTTGCTGGGTGATGACTGGCAGCAGCTGCAACAAGGAGGGGAGTACAGCAGGTTTCTTCCATCAGGAAGATTTGTGTTGTCTGTGACAACTTCAGTGAGTGCAACTGCTGTTTGCATGGAATGCTCAGCAGACAAATTCCTGAAAGAAACTAAGAGCCCCAAAGCTGGAGGAGAAAACTTTCTGCACAGAGATTTTGCTGCCTGACTTCAGTTGACACAGCTGTCAACTGTGTCATTAAGGCCAACGTAGAGAATTCCTGACCAACTCTTACAAGTAGTTTTTGGAACATTCTGACTAACTATGTGCAGTGCCAGCAGAAGGGAAACACTTTGGTGCTGTTACTAGAAATAAAGGCCTCACTGAGCTTTTCTGGGATGACATTTGAGTGTGTCCTTTGAGGCCTTAGCAAATAACTAACTGGCGGCTTCTGCACAGATACTTCTACAGCTGAAAAATCCCTGTGTTCAAGGCTCATCCTAGGCAATGGTATACGAGAGCTATCTGGGCAACCCAGTGCAGTTACCAGGAACATTATGAGTTACACTGGAGCAGAAAAAGCATATCTTTAGTAGTAGGAAGGAACTGGGCACTAAATTTTGAGTGATTAAAATCGAGGCTCTCCAGTACTACTGTAGCTCTTTGCTTTGGAGCTTGGGGTGAAGAGCACTTCAAGAAAAGTGGAAGATGTCAGTTCTTTGTGTGATACTTGCTGAATGCTGCTACAGGTTACCCAGAGCTCATAAAGCTCTCTTCCCTGGAAGTGGGGAAACTTGGCTTATGCTGGCAGGAGCTTGGTATTTGTGGGCTGGGGAAAGGTGGTGTCCAAAAGAGCTTGCTGGTGTCGCTGTTGCAGCTGCATATTACCAATCATATGCAAAGCACTGCTGGTACTGTCTAAGTCAATCTGATTAGATACCATGTTCTTGCTAATGATTTTTCTGAATCTGTGCTTTTCTTTTCCCTCCTTGCTTCAGAGGAATCCCAGGAAGGTGAGCAGTTCCTGGCAATCAGGTTGTTTTTTTTTTTTCTGAACTTGATTGACTTTCTGCTGTGTTTTAAGAGCCATTTTTCCTAACAGCTGAATTCGTGTTTTAGGTGTTTTCCAAACTCTTTGAAGTCCTTAGACGCCGAACGATTCGTCGTGCTCTTACATCAGTGCCGCGACAGCGACTCTCATCCAACAATAACAAGAAGAAAAACTAGCCAGTATTTTTAACTTTCTTTCTGTATCTGAAGTGTTCACACTTACACATATAGGACAATAAGCTGGACCGTCTGGGCCGGTCTGCATAAATGCTGTAACCATACCAGACTGATGCTGCATATGGGGTATGGAATTGCACATCCATCTTCTAGGAACTGTAAAGTGGTTTGAATTCAGTGAAATACTGCTATGTAGGAGGGGTATCACTTGTGTCCGTAGCATGTGACTGCTTTAACCTCATTACTCTAGCAGCAAAACTCATTTCTCTTTCAGTTCATGCCACTTTGTGTCAGACTTCATCCTTCTAAGTTTTTTCATTATTTCAAGTCTCATCTCTTTATATGGTTTTATCTTTTATTTTCCTTGGTTACCTCATTTTCTTGTTTCTTTTGCACATTTCTCATTCCACAGGTGTTGAAGCCCATGAGTGATAATTTGATGGAGGATCATATGAGGCAGTCTGTAAAAAACTCTATCAAAGCAGGCCTGACCGAGCAGGTGGCTCACCATGCCAGACTAAAGACAGACTGACAGTTCGTCTCCTCTTCAACTCTGCCCTGTCATCCTAGACATGCTTGCTGTACCATGAGAACTCAATAATAAAAAAAAATAAATAAAAATAAACCAAAGTTTACAATCAACTGTAGAAGTAGTTAGTGTGATTGGCTTCACAGATTGCTGCCATCACCAGGGAAGAGTAAGTTTGTCAGTGCTCAGCTTCTCAGACAAACCGGTGCCGCGGAGGCTGCTGGGGGTGGGAGGGAGGGTGTCAGTTTTACATATAGTCCCGGTGAACTGTGTATGTGTGTGTTTGGGGGTGAGGAAGGGGGGATCTGCCCCCAGTGTTTCGAGTCGATGCAGTCTCTGGCTTACAGGGGGAACGTGTCCTCTGCAGGAGCTGATTTCAGGGAAGTGTAATGATCAGACCCACACAAGGTGTGCGCTCACCAAATGTACCCAGCTCTGCACCATCCCCTTGCCACCTCTACGAGTGTCTCTGTGTACCCAGTCGGTGGAGCCGTTCGAGCACCCACTACATTACAATACATATCCTGCTTTATTGCCTTTTATACCAGTGTTACACAGATGCATGTGTTGGTTCCTCACGCCGCCGATGGCAGAACTGATGTGTAAGGGAGGCAGTGGGTCAGAGCAGAGTGTGTCTTGCCTTGAACTCGCAGACCTGGTCCCGAGGGAGGTGCATATCGGAACTGAGCTGTCTTTTTCTGCAGTTTAGCCTTCATGTATATAATATTGCCATTAATTCTACTGGGGGAGAAATTCCATCCAAAAACGTTGCCTACAGCTACCAAGCAATGAGTTAGGATTGTCTGTACAGTGTGTTTAGTTTTTATTTTTTAAGAAATCACAGATAGGGCATGTATATGAAATATAAATATATAAATACGATTTTGTATCAAAGTTTTGTAGTTTATGGCAAAACCTGGTTCTGTGGTAGCTAAGTGCAGTTCCTGTAAAGGAATGTTTGTGGCTCATGTAAATGTGTGAATGCATCAACAATTTGAAGTTTTTTGATATATTTGTGATATTTACCTGCCTTGAGCACTGCAATCTCTCACCCCCTTGGGAAAATCAATGGGAATGTTTGTTGTGAAACTCTTGTCTTCTGTTGCATTTTAAAGTTATTTCCTGTAATTTATTTTCAGTACATGATTAAAATCAGTTGTGTATATATGAAATGAAATCTGTGCTTATTTTTAAAAGATGTTCAAGTATGTATTCTACTACATAAACTATGTCAAATACTTATCCTGACAATTATATGATCAAATTGTCTATTGTACTTCATAGCTTTCTATTGAAGCCGATGTTCCTCTCATGCTTGTCTCTGGAAGATGACATCTGTCTAGATCATACCCCCTCCCTGCCTAGGAAAACTTCCTGCTATTCTAAAGCACGCTTGACTTGTGGAATTGCTTGTCAGATTCTGCCCCCCAACAACTGTATCACTCTGAAATCTTGTTATTGGCTTTATTTTCATTCTTGGCTAAAATCAGTATCAACTGTGTGGAGTGTAAAGGCAGCTAAATAACTGACTGCTGTAGTTTCAGCTGGAACTGGCTGTGTGCAATAGCTGGGTTTTTTTGCATTCCTAAATGGTAACAATTTTCGTCAACATTTGAGCTTCATCAGTCTCCCCTCTCGAGTGAGGGAAGTCATCTGTCTAGGACTAAAGCAATTGCACTGTGACTTTTGCACCGCAAAGAACTGGGGAGTGGTGGTTACCTGCCCTCTGGAGATGAGGGCTCAGCTCCAGGTGAATGATGCTGGAGATGAGGTAGGAATGTCGCATTTTATGATACCTTCTTTCCAACTGTACAGATTAAATACTGTTATTCAAACAAGCTAATGCTTTGGTGATTACTGTCTTAGTCAAATGACTTGAGTCACACAGGGGGCTTGGAGGGCCAATTCTTGCCCTTGCTGCTTGTGTCCTCCAGGAGGGTGCCATTCAGCTCTACCCTGTGTTGATGGCAAGAGAACTTTCCAGCATGTGGACAAATAAGCTGGAAGGCTGTACCTGGACTTTGATTCCCCTAGAGGACTGAAAAACAGGGTACATGGGGGGAGAGTTCCTGAGCACTGTGCCAGCAAGTTACAGAATGAATGCAAAACCCCCTCAGTTTGGTGGGAGGGATCAAAGATGGGAAAGGGGAAGGGTCAAGATGACTTTTGAGCAAGTGTGGGAAATGGATAATTTAAGGAATAAAAGGGGCTGGTCATGTGGCCAGAGGTTGCTGGTGCATGTTCTTGCCTTTAAACTCCATTTCTTACCCTCTCCTGGAAGAGGGGCTCCAGTCTGTGCATATGTGCATGGAGGTCTGCAACCAAAGAGTGAGGAGGTCTGTTGCTGCTACGTGAATATTGAGCTGGATTTAGCCAGCAAGTAGGGTAAGGGGCATGGGAGCCAGGTATTGAAGCAGTTCTGCATCTGGGCTGGATACACATCTATTTTTGCACGAGGCAACTGGAGGGAGGAGACCTGGGGTGCAACTGGGACCCATTTGTATGTGTGTGCCTCCCTCTGGGGGAGGCAGAAGAGGCTCCAAAGGGCCAGTTACAGGATAGACTTACCTGCAGACCAGCTGCTGAGGGTGGTGACAGGGGGTGTGTGCCAGTTACTGGAGCAGAGTGGTGATCCAGAGGCTGGATCCTAGATGAACTGAGTCTCCTTGCCCAGTTACTGGAAGGATCCAGAGCTTGTGTATATGTGTATTTCCCACTGACAGACCTTCATCCTGATCAGCTGGAGAGGGACAGGATGAGGGTGGTGGTGCTGTTGTGCCAGTGCTGAACCTTGACATGCATGGATGGCGGGAGCATATCCTTTATGTGCCCAAGGGGAATGCTGGCTCAGCCTTGCTGCTGGTTGCACACGATGGCATGAAGCTGTAGTGGTCTCACCCCTACTAGGCAATCCCTCACACTCAGTATTGTTAGTAAAATGAGATTAGTATTTCTCAGCTTTTGCCTGTGCACTGGTAGAAACATCAGGATGGTACTACAAGGGAACTAAGGAGCTTCAGTAGCAGAATACGTGGAGGGATGGGGGGGCATAAAGGAGATGACAAGGGAAAACAAACACCTGTCCTGGGCTACTCTGCTACTGCTCGGGAAAGGAGTTCTGAGAGCTGTTCCAATGGTGTGCAAACTGTGGTGTGTTCAGGCCTTGCTTCCCCTGTCCTCCCTGAGCAAGCAAAACCAGTCCATGTAACAGCAAAAGCAGGACATGGTAACTTACCCTGCACCTGCAGTACAGCTCTGGGCAACTCCTGTCTCAAAAAAGGGATGCAGCAGAGACAGGTAGAAAACTACACAGACGATACTACAGCTAGCAAAGTACAGCATCATGCCAGAGGGAGACAGTGAGGAGAGATGAATAGGAAGATGTAACAAGCTGCAAGAGCCAAAAGAGGTGGAGAAGGCAACAAGATAGGAAACTTGTTCTGTTACTTCAGGAAGTGCCTGCCCAAGTTCATTAGGAGGGGAAACCCTAATCTGGAGCAACAAGTGCAGTGATCTCTGGCTACAGAAACATAGGAACAGCAGGAAATTTCTGGCTATCTTGCACCTCAGTTCTCCTAGAGCAGGCTAAGGCCAGGCCACAGATTTTTCCTGTAGATGGCTGATCCTTACGAGTTAGGGAAACTAAAAAGTACATCAGGTATCATGGCACAACAATAACAAAAGGGTAGAACACAGGAGGCCCCATATTTTATGAACCCAGATATATGGACTGTCCAATGTGTTTTCTGATTGTGCAAGCCAAGTATGGCCGTGTCTGAAAACTCCCTGCCTGCTACTATTCTGGGATAAAGTAATTAAGCACAGGTTATGGTAAAACTTCCTTTTTTAATTGAAAAACATGGGTGGGAGTAAAGACAATATTTACACAAGTTCCCAAGTGCAGCTCAACTCAAGAACATATGACCAGCAATATGGTAAAAATATGTGGGTCCAAACCAAAATAATGGAGGGCACAGCTTCCTGTTGAACACGGACCTTCAGATAAGATCAGCAACTGGAATGAGAGAAAATGAAATAATTAAAGTATGCCCTGGGCATGCTGAGAGCCACAGCTCAGCAGCGCAACACATCTAACTGCTGCTCCCAGCTTCTTCCCAGGGGAAGCTAAGATGGCTTGGGCTTGGGAATGAGGCATGTGGCAAAACAAAGCATCTGGCCTTTCTCTTTCAGAGGCAGCAGGGTGACAGCCCTGCACTCACCATTCATGGGCATCTCGTCTATCTGGGTAGAGTAGTACTGCTCGATGTCTCGCAGGATGCGGATGTCGTCGTTCTTCACAAAGTTGATGGCAACACCTTTCCGGCCGTACCTGCCTGACCGGCCGATTCTGTGGAGACAGATGGGAAGAGGGAATGGAGCCACCTTGGGAAAGAGCCACCCAGACATACTACCCCCCATGCAAATGCTGAATGTACCTGTGTATGTAGAGTTCTCTGTTGTTGGGCAAGTCGTAGTTAATGATCAGGGACACCTGAGGCACATCCAGCCCTCTGGCCCAAACATCTGTTGAAATGAGGACTCGGCTGCAAAGAGAAGAAACAGTTAAGAATGTTCCACCTGACTGAGAAGGGGATGAAAGCTCAGAACTCTCACGCTCCAGCACAGGCCATCCCCTGCTATTCTGTGCTCCTCCCTGCCCACAGCACACCCGCAGCATCTGTACTGTTGCTGCATGGAAAGCTGTCTCATGCCCTATCATGAAACATCAGTGAAGACAGCACCAACACAGTTTTCATCTTTCAGAAGGAATAATGCTCACAAAAGAGTTTAAAATACAGACGACAGAACACAAATATTTTTTCCTTATTTTAAATGCAGCAACTCCCAATGTCTTCGGCAAAATAAAACAGACTAATTCTACACCTAGAAGTATGAGCATCCCTTCTTGGAAAGTGGCAATCTCCCAACCCTGCAACAGCACATGGGGATAGATGGAAATCAGAGCTCTTCCTCATCTGAACTGAACAAATCCTTCTGAAAGGAGAGGCATTACGGGTTTCCCCTTCACACACTAAAGAAACCCTGCCCTGAGGTAGCAATGCTGTGAAGCAACACTGTTTATAAGGCATTCACCTTGCTCCAGATCTAAACTCTTTCATGATGGACTCTCTCTCCTTCTGTGGCATGTCCCCATGCATGGATGAAACTGTGAAGTTGGCTTCTCTCATCTTCTCTGTGAGCCAGTCGACCTGTGAACACAAACCAACCAGCCTGGGTTAGCTCTCTGCTCAGGACAGCCAAACGCTCTGGTTGTGTGCCAAGAATGTTTGCAGAGACACTGAGAGACACTTCAACAGGCATTCTGAAACTAATGGAGGTAGATAATCCTTACAAAGCACTGGTTATATGATACAGGGCTCCACAAGCCCTGAAAGGAAAGGACTGAAGAGCATTTTTTCAGAAAGTGTGGTTGTGTTTCAGGAATTATACGCAATTAGAATAAGCACATTCTTACCTACTTCTCTAAAAAGGCAATTCCTGGCAGCTCTATCAACTCTACCTCTAACCCAGTTGTTTAAGTCAGGCACATCCCGAAGACAAATGTTTCATCTATGCTCTTACTGAACTATTTCCAAATGGGGAAGCAACCAGACCTCTTAACTAACTCAGGACTGTCTGAGTCACACTCAGAAAGTAACATGCCCCTCTGATGGCTGCTGTACCTTTCTCTTGGTGTTACAGAAGATTACAGCTTGGGTGATTGTGAGCGTGTCGTAGAGATCACACAAGGTGTCAAACTTCCATTCTTCCCTCTCCACAGCCACGAAAAACTGCTTGATTCCTTCGAGGGTCAACTCATCACTGTAGGGAGAAACACCATCACAATTAGGTGAATACATGCAAAGCAGTTAGAAGGGCTGGGTGTGCTTCACTGGAGGTCACACCTCTGCCCTGTGTCTGTGGGTTCTGGGTCCATGCACAGGTCCAAGCTGTCCTAGAAACTCCTTGGAGAACTGTGCTCTAAGAAGGGCCGTTAATGTCACCTGCTCAAGAGAGACTAGAACTGCACTATTCTAGACAGGCAGCTTCAAAGGAGAACATTTCTGTTCCCATTGTTTTTATATCCATGCTTCTTGACAGGAGGGACTGAAGGAAGTCTCATGAAGCTTGACTGTACTAAGTGGGACTCTCTAAGAGCTCAGGCAAGAGGGAGACTCCTCCTGCCAGGCTGCCTACACTTACTCCTCTGAATCCTCACGAGTTCCAGTGCATGAGGACCTGTGACACCACCACATGTAAGTTATGCCTCTAAGAACATCCAGGATCAGGCAGCTAAAGGTTTTTTTGGTCTGCTATATAATAGGAAATTAATGGAGGAAGCCTACAAAACTCCTCCAGGGAAGCACAGGAATTGGGTGAGTGTGAAAGATGGATTTCCATGAGCAGAGGCTGCTATACATGGGCAGGACGAGGGGGCAGCCAGGCTGAGCAGCAGCACACAGGACTGGACAAGGATAAAGTCAGAGTGATAAGCCAGCCTCTGCTGGAAAACAGGACATGAGCAGACCTGCAAACACTCAGGCAATGGTGAGAGACTCTCTATATATTTAAATCAGCTAATACTGTGAACTGCCCAGGGGCGGACCAATTCAAAAAATTCTTGTTCTTTCCAAGGAAACTCACTCACCGTTTCACCAAGATGCGAATGGGATCTGTCATGAATTTGTTGGTCATTTCCAGAATTTCATGAGGCAAAGTGGCACTGATCAGAACCACCTGAGTAGCTGGAGGCAGGTATCTGTACACGTCATAAATCTGCTCCTTAAAACCTGCAGCGGAAATCAAGTCACACAGAACAGTCAGCACACCTTTCTCCCCAATATCCTCCTCTTTCACCATTTGATTTGGAATTCAGTACTGGATCTAGGCTATGACACAAACACTGAAGCACTACTCAGTAACATCAGACAAGGCATAATTATGTAATTTAACCTGGTACAGCCTACAATTAAATATAATCATCTAACTTCGGAAAACACCAATTTTTACAAGTGGGCCTGCCAGCTGGGACAGCCTGGAACCTCAGAGAGGCAAAGAGAAAGCAAGTAAAAGGGAAACAATTGTTTTACCTTTATTGAGCATTTCATCTGCTTCGTCCAAAACCAGCATTTTGATGGCACGAGTTCTTAAACTTCGACGACGAATCATATCTGTAAGATTTCACTTTGTAAGATGAAAATGCTCTGAAAGCAGGTGAGCCTATGCTGCTCCCAGCCACTGCCAGGGAATCTTGGTGGAGGAGGGACAGGCCTTTCCCCCGCCCCTTTTTTTCTCCCCACTTGTGGGGACTAGCTCTATGTTCTCCCAGTGACAGGTGCTTGTGTAGGTTAGGGCTGTCTGTTTCTCACAGACCCAGAAGATGTGAGATTGAAGGGTAACACTACCACAGTAAATTTTAAAATCTTCATGTAATGAAACCAGAAAGTACCAGCTACAAGTGCACCTGATGTAACAACGAGGGAGCAACCGGTACACGGAAAATGTGGACTAACTTTGGCATTTTAAGCACACCAGCCCCTCCAAGATTCTGAAGCATTTTCTGTAATATTTCCTCCATAAAAATAGGGTTTTTTTCCTATGCCATATAAAGAAACACTTCAACAATGAAAAGCAAAACATAAAAAGAGAAAATGAAAATACTATCCTCACTGATTTCTCTTTAGTCTTTTCCAGGTATTACAATAAGTTATTACCTTGTTATACTTCACGTTAATGTTACATTAATGGTGTCACAAAAAATGTAATTTTCATGCTATTTCAAATCTAAGCACACAGAAGCTACAGAAGGTTCCCATGGCTCAACTCAGCTCTGAACCTGGAGTGATGCAGCCTCCCACATTTCCTTACCAAACACACGTCCCGGAGTGCCAGCAACGACATGCTGCCCATAATCCAGTTTTCGGATATCTTCTCCCACGTTGGTCCCCCCGATGCAGGCGTGACACTGGACATTCATGTAGTCCCCCAGAGCAAGAAGCCCCTGTGTTAATTCAGAACAACAGCTTAATTACCCAAGCTCTCCTAAGTTTGCATTTGTGGAGAGACGCAGGTCTGCACAGCCATACTGTTGTTTTTGTACAGAGATGTAAGCACAAGGAGTTGGAGGGGCTTTTTTTAATGTCTGTTACCCAAACCTCCACAACAGCAGGCCTTCAAACACTGGGAACTCAGGTCCTCAGGGATCACAACTGCTTTAGAAGTGCTGTCCTTAAAAATTCAGTTAGGACTGTGTACAACCTTAGACTGTTAACCAACACAGTCACGCAAGCAGTAACGGATATAAGGCAGATGAACAAAACAGCCCTGGATCAGATGATAATTTCTAATTGCTTTCAGGAATAGAAAGAAAAAAAGGGAAGCTGTGCTTTGAGCTCTGCTGGGGGAACACCAGAGCACTGGCCACAGGTCCTGCCAGTGCTTTAAAGACAGAGATTTAAATGCTCTTACCTTCTGAATCTGCACAGCCAGCTCCCGAGTTGGTGCCAAGATCAATGCCTGGGTCTCACGAACCTGATTAAACAAATGATCACGTGGATGTTAATCACAGGCCAGAGAGGCAAGCGTAAAAGAGATTATGGATCACACAGGACTCTGAAATGTCACAGCTGAAGGGTCAATGTGCCTAGAAAGCTGTTTTCAAATAGAGCATTTGCACAGCAACAGCCTCTTTAAAGTTACTTTTGACAAGACAGCACTAAACCGGTTTTTTAAGAGCTCATTTTTCATTCCAACCTGATTTCTGACAAAAAAAAATTAAAAAAAAAAGGTGTGTACTTTTCTTGCAAAGTAGAAACAAATCTGAAAACCTTCAGTTTTGTATGTTTGGTTCACCATGCACTGCCCAAGGATCCCAAGACAAAAAAGTGTCACCTGTACAAGCTGATATGCAACCTTTATTTTTAGGTCCCCAGGCAGTGACAGATGAATAACAATCCAAGCTTTAAGAGGATACTAGTCCACAGAAAACCATCATTTTATTCAGCAGCATCTACACATTCAAGTTATACTTAAAAACTGTTGGATGGACACAAAACCACCGATCAGAAGCAAACATTTGTCAGACAAGTACCTAGGTTTGATTCTGTGCAATATGTGGCATCTGTTCAGACAGGCTGACAGTGCTACAGGACTGTTTGAAAACAATACTGTTTGCTGAGACATTAACTTAGTCCTCTAATAGGTGAAAGAGGTCAGATGTTATAGCCAATTTTGTAACTATAAGACTTTATCTGAACTTATTTTGCCAGACTGGCTTTAATAGTTAAATTGTTAAAGAGTAGTTAGAGTTTTGTCTGAGGTTCACAGCCCATAATTAAAGGATTTCAACGTAAGGCTTCATCTATTCACCAAAAAATAAAAGGCTTTTATGATGAAGACTACTGGTTTAGTAAAAAGTAATTTTTAGCTTGTGCTATGAGATCACCTGTATATCCAGGCACTGCAGAACAGAGATGGAGAATGTTGCCGTCTTCCCTGTTCCTGACTGTGACCTGAGAAACAGATGTTTGGTGAATACTCTGAACGTCTGGACAAACAGTATCAGCAACTTCAACATATTCCACCCCTCTGCTCTTTGCCACTCCACTGCAAAGAGCTCAACAGTGCCAACAGTGTGTTTGACAAAGGCTTGTTGTGATTGGAGCAGGATCTGCTATCAAGCAGCTTTGAGATCTGCAATACCAGGGACAGAACACTCCACTGCAGGGTCCCCAGCTCTGGCATGTTTAATCCTTATCAGACCAGTGTTTTAACATCCTGCAATCTCTCATACGTACACTTTTCTTCTTAATTTTCAAGGAAGTGATAGATAAGCCAATACAATTTTGAAGGCTAGTAATTCCCACCAGTGACCTAAAAGGGATTTTTTTCAGTGGGATGCATATCCTTCTTTGTCTCTAAGACATGTATTTTTTGTTCAGCAACTAAACCCAGTAAGCTTTGACATTAACAACTGTGAGGATCACAGGCTATGTGCAGACTGGCCAATTTCACCCCGTTTTGCACATCAAGTCATAAAACCACAGAATGGTTTGGGTTGGAAGGGACCTTAAAAATCATCTCGTTCCAACCCCATGCCGTGGGCAGGGACATCGTCCACTAGATCAAGTTGCTCCGGGCCCCATCCAGCCTGGCCTTGAATGTTTCCAGGGACGGGGCATCCACACCTACTCTGAGGAACCTGTGCCAGTGCCCCACAACCCTAAGGTCATCCCTCAAACCCTGCCAGGCAGCCACGGGTGGCTCGAGGCAGCGTGACCCACCGAGCCTGCCCCGCCCGGGCCCACAGCCGCCCCCCGGCCCCACTTACTGCGCGATCACGTCCCTGCCCTTGATGATCTGCTTGATGGCTCGCTGCTGGATGGCCGACGGCTTCTCGAACCCTGCAGGGGCGGCGACACCGTCACGGCCGGCCCCGGGACACCATCAGAGCCCCGGGACAACGATAGGGACCCCGAGACAACGACAGGGACCACCCGGGACTCCATTAAAACCCCGGGACATCATCAGGGCCCGGGACAACGACAAGGACCCCCGGGACTCCATTAAGATCCTGGGACACCGTCAGGGCTCCCGGAGACCCGTTAAGATCCCCGGGACACCTTTAAGACTCCGATACACCCGTCAGGGCCTCCCGGACACCGTGAAGGCCCCAGGGACACCCGTCAAGGCCCTCCAGACACCGTGAGGGCCCCGGGACAACGTGAGGGCCCCGGGGACACCCGTCAGGGCCTCCCGGACACCGTGAAGGCCCCAGGGACACCCGTCAAGGCCCTCCAGACACCGTGAGGGCCCCGGGACAACGTGAGGGCCCCGGGGACACCCGTCAGGGCCTCCCGGACACCGTGAAGGCCCCGGGACACCCGCCAGGGTCCCCCGGACACCATGAGGGCCCCGGGACACCCGCCAGGGTCCCCCGGACACCATGAGGGCCCCGGGAC